>PISX010015793.1:0-48299 GCA_004024625.1 Mellivora capensis
TCCATGGCCCATATTTGTAACATTTCACATCAAGTTTTGTTTCTCTATACATCACCACCACCCAAGTCAAGCCCTCAGGACCTCTCACCTGGACAACTATAACTGCTCCTAACTGGCTTCCTTCTTCACCCTGTCACTTAGAGCCTCAATCCATAAGTAGGTGAAGGTCACAGCACTCCCCTGACCGCAAATGCCAGTGGCCTCGGCCTTCTCATTGCCAGAAGTCTCTCTCATCTCAACTCCCACGACAAAATGTGGGTACCTCTTTATGCCACCTGTTAATACCTTAATGCCTTTATCTGCAATTTCAAACCAGAAAAAACTCTTTTGGAAAAAGGGGAAAAAGTGCAACTTATCTGATAGTAAAACTTAGGAGGCTATTTTTTATTTACCTCACTTAGAATATTCGTACACTTCACTACAATATTATTAATATCCCTAAAATTCCCTAGACCCCACCTTGGGGGATTATAAATTATACTGGCTATGCACCATAATATCTTGCTAAAATCTGAAAAATTCTGTATTCTGAAATACACCTGGCCCAACAGGTTTTAGATAATGGATTTGGGGCCTGTATTAATTAGAGTCCTTACTCTTCATGTCTCACATCTAGTTATCAATTACTGAATCCTCAAATTGAGCACATATTATATTGAAGGAAACTCCCCAGGCAGTGAAGGCATGTAAGAAGTTAAAATACATGATTCTTGACCACAAGTTCTTACAGCCCTACATCCTACAGATCTAAAGTAGAACCAATATGCTATGGGCCCAATAAAGGAATTTGATGAGAAAGGCATCATGGCAGCTTGGTGCTCAGGAAGAATCTGCAGAGGAGTTTTACCTTATCCTGAGTGGTAAAGAAGAAACAGAAAAAGCAGTAAAGGCCTGGGAAGGCAGTCCAGGTGTGGACAGGAAAAGTGGGAAACTCACAAGGACTTGCAAAGTAGTTGCCAATACTGAACTACCAGACTCACGTACAGTCATAGGATAGCTGGCCACTATTTCTATAATCACGGTACTTAGAAAATTATTCCTTCTACTGCTACCAATGTCCCTACCAGCACCGCAGCCAAAAATGTCATCTGCACCCTCAGCAATGTTGGCTGAGAAATCCAACAAGTAACTGTTTATGGTAAGTGCAACGAATGCCAAGGCTAGTGAAAATGTGGTTGGAGAAGTAGCCAAGGTCAGATCATTAAGGGCCTATGCAGTCAGTGGCAGTCTAGTGGATGACAGTATGAGCTCAACATTTAATAGCTCAATAACCCCAGGAAAGTTACTTAATCCTTCTGTGCCTCAGTTTCCTCATCTGCACCAGAGGGATGCTACTATTGCTGATGAGGTTGATACCACCTAGTCCATCAAGTATTCTGAGGATTCAATGAGAAAGCACATGCAAAGCATTCCACAATATTTAACAAACATTAGTTGCCATTATATTACTATTCAAAGGAGCTTAGGGGCCAAAGAGAGCAACCGAAGGATTGTAACGTGGTCAGACTGGCATTACACAGCCTCAGGTGAGGTACAGTCTGGTTTGAAAGGAAGCTAAAGGCAAGGAGACCAGTTAGGAGACTGCTGCAGTGATCCAGGCAAGAAATGAGGTAAAGCCGAACTCACAACCATGGCAACGAGATTTAAGGCTGACCTATGGGTTGAATACAAGAAATGTCCAAATCCATGTTAATATAAATAAATAATATTAAAAATAAATAGATGGGAGAGAAGGAGCATCTATTTCTCACAGCAGAATTCCAATCAACAAATATGGAAGAAGTGACAGAAATAGATAATCACCATTAAGCAAATACACTGTAGTAACTGTGACAGGCAAGAACCACTGATGGATAATAACCCTGGTGGGTGAAAGAATGATGGGAAGGGGAGAGCTTGCCAGTAATGAAAAGGTGGTTCTCTATCAAAGCTGGACAGTGCAACAACGCCTGCACTTGACCATCTGCAGCCAAAGGCACCATACACATTGAATTGAAGAGGCTGGGGCCTTGGCAGAGAAATTCAACCAGCCCCCAAGCCCTGCCCTCTAGAGCAGCCAGTCTGCCTACCACAAACAATGCAGATTCCAGCCACCTCTGAACAAAACAAAACCAAGCATATCAGCTGTCTATCCAACAGACTAGTAGTAAACACACAGAGTCCCTTCTGCCTCCAAGCAAATGGGGCAGTTGTTCTGTGGCCTATGTTTGAGTGGGACCTCTGGAGGCAGGCTGCTTAAATTCTAATTCCAATCTACTACTCACCAGTGCATATTTGGGTGACTCATTCTTGCTAGGCCTCAGTTTTCTCATCTGGAAAATGGTAATACTGGTACCCACCTTGAAGGGTTATCCCACATAAAAAGTTTATCACGGTGAATGGTCTATGGTCAGCACTTAGGACTATTAGCCGTTAGCACACTGTGATGAAAGATGTCTGGCTGAGAGCTTCCACTCAGTGGGAAAGGCCCAGGGGATGGCAGCAATCTGGTCTTCATACTCACACACACCTTGACCCCTGACTTAAAGAGCTCTGAGAGGCACTTCCCCTACCACCCCCGAATTTGGTAAAAACATGGAAAGTGCTGATAAACCCATTTTTATTCAGTTCTAATTTATATCCTGCCAACTTCCAGAAGGAATGTAAAGCAGCACAGATAAATCTACTCACACTCCAGTGACAGGAACCAGGTATTCTCTTCTTCCACATCCGCCATGAAGGTCAATCCACCTTATCCCTTCCAGGCAGAGACAGGGGATGACCAGGGAGCAAATGCAGGAGGGAGGTGGGACTCCACCCAGCACCACAGAGCTGGCATCCCCACCCCACACCAGGCCATTTCCCTACTCCCTGCCTGCTTGCTGCTCCCATGTTTCTTAAAGCCACACCATGTCCACGCTGGCCTCTGCTATTCTACAGGGGTTGCAGGAACAAAGAATATCAAGGGGCAAACTGCCTTCCCGCAGCTACAAAAAAAGTATACAAATGAAATCAAATCAACAGTAGCTTCGGAGGGAAGATATAGGTTTCATCATAAAAGAGCAACTTGACAGTATCAAAAGAAGGAGTGAGTAGCTTGGTAGGTCAGGCTATTCTCCCCACTCCACACCCCTGCAGCTGCCCACAGTGACACCTGCTCCCAGCAGCGCCACTCCCCAGGGGTGGCTCTGGCTGAACTGCCCTTACTTTTCTCCTCTGCCTACTCCAAGCTCCACATCCTGCAAAGGACTTCCTGTGCGGAAGTTATCCTGACTCCACTCACTGGCCTCTGCTCCCTCTGGATTGCAGTGTCACCAATCATCTCGGCCTCTCCTTGAGCATCCAAACCCCTACTAGCCTTCCTTACTTCTTACCAGCAGCCTTCCCCCCAGATGTGGATCAACAGATCCGCAAGCTCCCTAAGTACAGGTGGATGGCGCAGCATGCAGGGCACACAGGAGGCAGAACACAAAGAGCCTGACTGAAGACATGGAGATGTTGCTGCAGATGATCCTTTTGTATTCTGACCAAATTACTCAAAGCTAAGCTGGCAGTTTTAAAGGTTTAAAGTACGTAAGAATCAACTGGGAGGTAGAAGCTAGGGACAAAAGGGACATGCTCTTGGCTACAGCATAGATTTTCATGCACTACTCCAGAAACTCAGTTTTAATGAATCCAGGATACAGCCCTGGAATCTATTTTTAATAAGATGCATGGGGTCCTATGTCATGCTATGAGAAACAGACCCAACCCCAGGACCTCAGCTATGTGGAAAAAGCCCTGGCTTGGGAGTCCAGCGCTGCTGGAGCAAGGCCCCGGCTCTGATACCAGGTAGATAATCTTACGCAGGTAAACAACTTGTCTGGTTCTCAGACTCCATCAGTGAAATGGACAGGTAGGACAAGATTCCCAGAACTCTAACAATGCAAAACAGTAGCCAACATTTACTGAGCATCTATTATATGCCAGATGTTCTTCTAAGTATTTTTCACATATTTTTTCCATTTACTCCTCAAAATAGATATATGAGAGAGGTGCAATAAGGAAACTGAATAGCGAAGAGTTAAGCGACCTGTTCAGGGCCACCCTGTTGGTGATGAGAGCCCTGGGATTTAAATCCAAGCAGTCCAATCCCAGAGCCAGAGCTCATCACCACCATGCTCTGGTGCCAGAAAGGACTCCTGGTCCAAGTTTACAGAGAGAGCGAGCAGGACACCTGAGTGGCTGCCATACTGGCTTGCCCATTCCAGGCCTCTAACCCCACCCCCAGAGCTGCCCCCAGGCTCACCCTCTTGGCCAGTTTAAAAGCAGCTCTTACCACATTAAGTCAAAATTAGCCTCAAAGCACAGGTGGGAGAAATGTCCATTACTTATGCAACACTGCTTGAGGGACTTTCAAAGCAAAAAGCAGGGTGTACAGGCCTAAGGAACGCCGGGGCCTCCTCAACTCCAGAAGTTACCCACAGGGGAGAACAGGTCACTAGAGGGGAGGCTGGGAAAATTCCCACGAGGCCAAAATGCCAAGCAGAGCTTGTCAGGACAACAGGCCACTGCAGGCCTTTGCCACATCTTTCAAAGGAGAGAAAGCACAGATTACACCTTAGGCCATGAAGCAAAATGGCCATTTGCGAGGCCTATACATGCTTTACTGCCTTCCCAAATCCCACATATCTGTCAGAGCCCAGCTGAAAAGACCCTCTTCCTCCACTAAGATATCTAGAGAACTCTCCCTAACCACCCAACCCAGGTCCACAGACCTCTCCTACTCAGCTTTTCCCACTCCGTCTTTGGGACTCCTTATATTATGGACTTGTGATGGGCACAGCTCACTGCTTAGAGGCCGGACGCCTGGGTCCACCTGTCTGGGTAAGAATCCCAGTTCTGCCCTTTCTTAGCTATGAGATCCTGGGCAAGTCACTGAATTTCTTAAGGCCCAATTTCCTCTGCCTTGGGCTGAGAATAGTAACTTTATCAACCTTGTTGGATTGTGACAATCAAGACATGTATGTAAGGATCTTGGCACATAATAGCTACTTAATGAAAGTTGAGGATTCTTAACTATCTTTTTTAATGTACCTAGATTTTAGCTTTTGCCCAGCTAGTATATATTTCCATGATGGGGGATGGGGCGTCTTTATATCTCCCAGCTGCAACACTATCTACTTTCTACTGAGGAGCCACTGTGTGCCAAGACCCGTGCTAGGTCAGTGAATGTCTAAGCTGCTCTTTGGGAGACTCCAGGCTCGATAGCCTACCTGGCACCCTACACAAAAGCCATTTTTGTTGGCATAAATCTCCCTGTGGCAAGCCTTGGACAGTTTCTCCACTCCTCTCAGTCCCAGGTTTGGCAGATGCCTTCAGAAGCAAGAGGGGAAAGGTGGCTACGTGGAGTTCTGTAGCCCCTACAGGGTGCTTCAAGGACAGAGAAGGGAAACTATGGGTGTGCATGTTCACGTCCATGCATAGGAGGGGTGGCCCAGGGAAGAGCATTTTGCATTCTAACTCATTTCTTGGGTCTACCACATAACCAGCAATGTGACCTTGGTCAAATTTCTAACTCTCTAATTCTTGGTTTCCTCATCTATCCATGGGAATGCAAATTTCTTCACAGTGTTACTATTAGAATTGCTTCCAACAAACGCTTATAGACTGATCTTGCCAAACTAAGAAGTACCAACCCTCCCCTGCCCCATGAATCAAAGGGAAAGGGCATCTGGCCTTGGAGGAAGGCTCCAAGGGACCCAGAGCATGGAAGAAAAATAGCTACATACCCTTTAGAAACACTCAACAGTCAGCGTAGAGATTCCCAAGAGAACACAAACTCCAGTAATGATTAAAAGAGCTATGAATTCAACAGTATGCATGAACAAGTGTTTCTTCACACATCTTTGCCCCAAAGCACTATACTGTAATGTGAATGGAAGCAAAGTCAAAACAAAGGTCAAAGATGTGTTCATAAGTGAATATTCAAAATGGCGGGCAAAACCATTTTACCAACTGGGGCTATGCTACACTTAGTCCCGAAGGCAAACTTACCCTGAGAAAATCACTCTCCTTCCTCCCACACTCCCAACCACTCTAACCTGCGAGAGGGAAAAAAGCAAAGAAATTTTGCATTAAATTATGTAGAAAATTATTATTTAAATAAATTATTTAGAAACTGTAAGAGCATCACTTGAATAAAAAGGAAGGAGCTTTTGTTTTATAGTCTATTTAACAGCCAACAGTGGGCCTTGATTCTTCTTCTGTAAAATGGGTATTTTAAGACTGTCTCCTTCAGAGAGTGGTTGAGAGAATTACTTGAGATAAAGTAGTAATTAAGGTAAAGAATTCAGTATAATATTTGCTACATAATAAGCTTTGATAAATGTTAGCTGTCACTGTTGTTTCCATTGTTCCTGTTCCTAAATTGTTAAAATTAAAGAATCATGAATTAGGGAAGTAAGCACCCTAGTCAAATGGTTCAATCTTTGGGTTGGAAATCTTATTCAAATACCTAAACATCCCCTTCTTCCCGTAACATCTGTGGCTTAATGGGACACAACTTGCATTGTTCAGGCATATCCAATAGAAAACCCTGCCCTTGTCTTCTGACACCCCAGGGCTCCCTGGGGTGGAAGAAAAGCAGAAAGCTCAAGTCAGGTGGAAAGACTGGGATTGAGGACTGGAAGAGGAGTGGCTGAAAAGAAAATGGAATTGGTCCAAAGACACAAAAAAATAAAAAATAAAAGGGGAGTGTGAATAGTTCTTTAAAAGGCTCAGATGCCCTGGGAGAAACCTTCAAAGGAGAGAAGAATGAGCTAACCCTTCAGCCCCTTTGAAGTACTTACACGTACGGTGGAATCCCTCGGTCCGCTCTGTCTTCAAATCCTGCCCAGTTAAGGGCCTCCCAACTACATGCTTTATATGGTGTGTACCTGAAAAGCCAAGTGCTCAGGCATTGCAGGGAATTTCTCTCACCATTTAGTAAGGAATGCCTGGAATATTCCAGCTGAGAAGTATTTCTTAATTTCCTGTGCAATCTGAAGGCATTATCCAAGGGTTATTTTTGTTTTGTTTTATTCAGAAGTGGGGTTGCTGGAGCATTCCTCTTGGACATGTTCAGATTTGAATTAATTAGAATTCCTGTACAGTTTTCTTCGGTTATAATTATAGCTTAATTTGATTGCTTAATAGCTCTGGTTTTCGTAATGTTTAGCACCTGTTGTAAATTGCACAAGATAAATCACCTTCTACCTTCCACTGTGTTTATGCCTAACTTTTGCCTTTCCCCTTTCAGCTGGAGGGCTTGCGGCGACAGCCACATGCTTTGCTCATCCCTGCCCTTTCCACCAAAGAACTCTCTTTTGCAAGGCTATTTAACCAGCGAAGAAGTGACTTTTACTTAAATGCCTCCTTAAGACTGTTAGATTTTTTTAAGGGGAAAAAAATTGAGAAGAAAAAAAGAGTATTTCAATGCTATAAACTCTGAAGACTGACCTCTGGTATTATGTAGACTTCCACTTAAGGGTCACCTTTTTGATGCACTGGGTGTATGGAGTTTTTTCCCCCCTCCTCCTTTCCTTTCTAAAATTATTAGACAGCAGTGGAAGCCCTGCATCATTAATTGATTTCTTCCATGCATTGTGCTATGATACAATTTTTCAAGGCTGTGCATAATTGTGTTCTCTGTGCCAGCGTTCTGTGTTCTGTCCTTGTCATATTGTCATTGAAGGCTGTTTCCACCCTCTGTAATTGGAGATGTTCTACTTTTGGACAAAGGTGTGGGGGCAGCTCAGGGGAACAGCGCTGACATTTACTTCATCAATTTATTTTTATTGTTCCTACATTTATTGCAGCTATAACAGCCCTTTAATAGTTATATCTCCTCCCTGTAGGGTATTCTGGTATTTGAAATTTTTTTAACTCATTTGTTCTCATAGATAACAGTAAAGTGCATTTCAGGATAACCTTTAGGTTTCAATCTCCTCTTTTCTTTTGGCTCTGAGGCAGTCTTCGCTTTAAACTTTTACTGCATTGCCAGTCTAAAGGCCAGAGCGCCAAGTTCATTCTAGCACTGGAGTAACCACAAATTAGTGGTCCTGAAAATTTCAGGGAGGTTAGTCCTAAACCAAGAGTGCAGCTATTACCATAATTCAAAACTGGTCATCCTTTTAACGGGGGGGGGGGGGGGGGGGGGGGGGGGGGGGGGGCGCAAAGGAAGGTGGGCAGGAAGGGGAGAAAGTGAGAGGCGATGACAGAGAATCCCAGTAAATACTTACATACCTCACGTTACAATCCTGGTCAAATAAGAACTGTAATTAAATCTTTACGACTAATGAAGCATCACACTGGACCAATTCTGAGTCTCTGTCCTTCAAGGCCAAAGACACGGGGCATACTTAAGAGAAAACTTGTGCTTGGATTTACTGTTCTTCTTGTCTTTGGATACCACAACCATGCATCCCAGTCCCCCCTCCCTTAAGAAAGGTTATCTTAGGATAGCCTTGGAAATAATTCCTTATCTGCAAGCCTAGTTTATTTACGTTTTAATTCTTACCAACACCGTAGAAAAAATAAATGCCAATTTTGTCTGCTTTCCTACCACCATCTTTGTGGTTGTGAAAACATTTGTCTGGGCAAGAAACAGTTTCCGTGCTTATTTTTAAGACCATGCTACTAAGCCACTGTATAACAGTTAGTGTTCCAGTTGCCAGCTTTAAAACAATCATTTCCACTGAACAGTGTCTAGGCATATTTCAGATGGAGGTTCATTCCAGTTTCTATCCCCCAGTTTCTCCTACAGAATCCTTACTATACCTTCTTTTCCTACCCCTATCACCAGAACCTACTAGAAATCTGCCTTCACCTCACCAGAGAAGGCCAAATGCCTTGTCCATTATCGTAATGCCAGGTTAAGTAACCAAGAAAAATGGCTCCAGATTCCACACCGGTTCTAGCCACAGGGGCCTCTCTTCTCTCTCTGCTAACAAGAACATCAACCTGGGAAACAGCATTTCTTATGCACCTAGTTGTCACCATTTATAAAAAGAAAGGTTGTTTCAAACTGCACAAACTCTCAAGACCTCCATTACAGTAGGACGGGTCCAGTATGTCCCTGACACAGAAGGAAGAGAGAGATTGGGTGGGCAAGGTGGGTGTTCCTGGTCTGGGTGCCTACTCCCAGGTTCTTTCACGATAATAAAGAAGGGGGGCCAGGCTCAGGACATCCTTTTGAAGCTTCTAAAAGCCAAGGAAGCCTCTAGTCCAGTGATTCCTGGAGACGGGCTCTGCTGAGTGGTAATGCCTACCTGCACAAAGCCCATCCGCCCCACCCTTCATATCTTTTCAGTTTTTTCTACCCCCTGCCCTCCACCGCCACTTCCATTGCAAAAGGACCCTTTTCAGAAGACTGTCTTCTACTGTCATGTTGGTACATTTTTTAAACCTTCAAAAAGGGAAAACAGAAGAAGAAGAAATAACAAGCATACAGCACCAAGAGGAAAAAGTACCACAGACTCTTCAAGCTGGAATCCTAGCTTGGGGAGGGAAACTACAGAAGAGCATGGATTCTGGGCCTCTGCTTCCAAACAGGGCTCCACAAAACCACCCCAGAATGACGCTGCCAAGTTTCTGATGAGGATAGGATGCTTGGAGGCTCGAGTGGGATTTTTTCTAATTATTCTTATTCCGGTTGGATTTTATCCCTAGATAGTTACAGAAAGATACCACCAGCAGGGCATTAATCCAGACGAAAATATTTTAATGATTCCCCTTTACAGATCTGGCTCAAAATTCCAGGTCTTGCTTATTCAGGTTCCTGACTCCTTTCTTCATCTTTGAAGACTTACAGAGAAAAATCATGATGGGGAAAGACACCATAGCTTGAACCCTCCAGAACTTGGGAGAATACAGCTAGTGAAAGGGTACAGGCCAGAGGCGGTCGACACTGTGATTTCCACGCCCAATGGCAAGAGTCATTCTGCACCAGTTGTCATCTGAATCATGGGTGTAATTAGAGCCACTAACCAACTACAAGTTTCACTATCCCCAGGCAACCTATTTTCAAGAATGGTGGAGCCTGACAGTAGAGCTGCCAGGATCTAAATGACTAAAATTACTGAAAGTTAATTTTGGTCAGTTCTGGGTTTAAATACGCACATGCATCTCCAAGTTAACCATGATGCTGGCCACAGCTAATATAAAGTAAGCTTGACACCAATGGCATTCTGACAAGAAAGTACACCTTGCAAAGAGGAGGGGTGTCTTTGGACACAGAGATGAGCCCTGAAAGCCAAGCGTGCCCAAAGCAGCCTTCTGAGTAGCAGACCAAAGAGGGCATGGAAGAGGAACAGAAGGGAGAGAAGGAAGAAACTCTACACCACTCCTTCAGATCTGAGAGCATGATGCCAGCACTGGGGCAAGGCAAAGCAAGGCAGAAGGGAAGCCACCCGAAATAGAAATCAAGGAAGAAAGAGGCCCACAAATGGGAGGCCTGATTATATTGTTCTCCAGCAGCTACTGAATGGCCCTGAGAAAGGGTTTGTGAGAAGAAAAGGAAATGTGTCAGCTGGTGAGGGACCTTCCATGCCAAGCCTCTCCTCCTTCAAATGGTATGCCAGAAGAGCTGGAGTCTAGGACAGGTAAAGAATAAAGTGATAGGTCCCCAGAGCTGAGTTACCTTACGCCCCAGTTCATGGCACCCATCAATGCCAGCCCATGCAAAGTCTTCTCATTTAATCTCTTATTCTCCCTTCCCTTTTCTTCCTCAGTCTCCCACAGATTGAAATAGGTACCTACTGTGCTTCAGCCTTTATCTTGCATCTATGGATTCTGTGTAGCTGGTTCAGGAGTGAAATCTTGTGGAGATCAAAACCTTTATATATGTTGACCTAACAAAGAAAAGACCATGGTGGACTTCACGGACTAAAATAAATGACATAGATGGCTGTGGAGTTTATTTCTGTGAATGATGCCATCTGGATTTGTAGAATAAACCACCTGTACAACTGGACATAATGGTGGTGTTAAAATATATTCTGAAAAATATTGTTTGTGATTTGGATTTGTAGAACAAACAACCTATACAAATGGACATGGTGGTGATATTAAATATTTTCTAAAATATTATTGATATTGCTATTATTGTGTTGACATCAATACAATTTTTAAAATTTTAAGACTTTTTTATGTTAAAGGTAATACATGCTTGTTATAAACAAAACTAAAAGAGCTTAGAAGGGTGCAAAGTTAAAAGCCCAAGGATCTCTCTTCCCTTACCAGCACTCTTCCCAACCTACTCCCACAGGTAAAAACTGTTAACTCTTCCTTGTATGTACATCCTTCCAAAACTCTGATACACACATGCAAGAATAGAATACATACAAATATTTTTACACAAGTGAGATCATACTACATATACTATTTCACTACTATTTCTCTTAATGTATTTTGGACAAGTTTCTATAAAAATAGAGAAACACATTTTATTCTTTTTAGCAGCTGTACAAGAATTCCATTGTATCAAAGTATGACTATTTAGCCACTCCCCTTCTGATGGAAATTTAGGTTGTTTCCAATTTTTGCTATTGTAAGCAATGGTGCATGTTAAATGTTCATTTTTATATGTATGAAGATATATATGTGTTCACATATCCACAAGTGTACGTAGGATAAATTACTGGAAATGGCATTTCTATGTCAATAGAAATGCACAGCTTGAATTATGATATTATCAAACTACTTTTTTTTAAGACTTTATTTATTTATTTATTTGAGAGACACTGAGAGAGGGAACACAAGCAGGGGGAGTAGGAGAGGAAGAAGCATGCTTCTTGCCGAGCAGTGAGCCTGAAGCGGGGCTTTACCCAGGACCCTAGGATCATGAACTGAGCCGAAGTCAGACCCTCGACTGAGCCACCCAGGCACCCCTTACCAATTTACTTTTTCAAAAAATAGTACCAATTTACATGTCTACCAACAATGTTTGACAGCTTTTTACGCAACACCCTGGAAAAACCAGGCATTATGAGACTCGAAATTATCAATTAGATAAGTGAAAATGATAAATGGTTTTCTGCTTTTTAGAAACTACAAGATAATCTTTTGTATATTTACTGGCAACTTATACGTCTTTTTCTTTGAAATGTCTACTCTTGAGTTTTCCTATTAATATATTTGTCTTTTGGGGTGCCTGGGTGGCTCAGTGGGTTAAAGCCTCTGCCTTCAGCTCAGGTCATACCAGGGTCCTGGGATGGAGCCCCGCATTGGGCTCTCTGTGGAACCTGCTTCCCCCTCTCTCTCTGTCTGCCTCTCTGCCTACTTATGATCTCTCTCTCTATCAAATAAATAAATAAAATCTTTAAGTATATATATATGTACATAATATATATTTGTCTTTTTACTGATTTGAAAGAGCTCTTTGCATATTAAGGAAATAGAGGTTTAAAAATGTTTCCTAGTTAGTAATTTTTTTCACTTATTTATGCTATGTAGAATCAGCTACCCATGTTTATTCGAATTTTTATAATATTCTGCCATTTGGAAGTTTCAAATTTTAGGTTATCAAACTACTTAGTTTTTTATAGCTCCCATGGTTTCATAATATACTTAGAAATGTCTGCTTTAGTGGAATATCATTTTTTTGTAATTATACTTTTATGGCTTACATTTTCTTTTTACATTTAGGGATCCAAGTTTGTTTTTCCAGATGACTTGTCAGCATCTGAACACCACTGATTAATATACCAATTCTTCATTGCTTTGCAATATCACCTTTATAATTTCATAAAGTCTCATATATTTCTGGCTGTATTTCTGGGCTTTCTATTTAGTTTCATCACTCAATCTATCCTTTTCCTGAACTAGTACCACACTGTTTTGTTACTGTATCTTTACAATATAGTTTTGGTCCTGGTAGAGTGTTGTGGTTTTTTTTTTAAATTGGAGTTTATAGAAAACATAAAATTGTCAGGATCTTATCCTAGGGCAGAAATTTTTCCTTTCATGAAGGATATTCATACAAAGAGCTTGAATTTATTAGAAAAGACCAGAGTGTGCAATCTATCAACCATAAAATAAATGTTTAATAAGAATTTATTATATTTGTTGTTGAAAGAACTGGTAGAAAAGATAAGGCAGAGACCCCACTCTGAAAAAATTATTTAGATAAGAAGGTGCCTGAACACAACTACCAGGGCAGTTTAAAAAAAAAAAAAAAGCATATAACACACTTGAAGCAGTGGCTGGTAAACCATGAACACTCAATAAATGCTCATTTAGTTGTCACGAGCAAGAAGGTCCCTTCCCCCTGGAGATCTTGCTTATGGGCTGTGTATTTTTGGCTAATAATAAAAATGAGCATTTATTGAGTGTTCATGGTTTACCAGCCACTGCTTCAAGTGTGTTATATGCATCAACTCAGTCAAACTTACAACAATCCTATGCAATAAGTACACACTCTTATTGGCCTATTTTATAAAGGAAAAACTGAGTTCCTTGCACAGTGGAAGAGCAGAATTTGAACCCAGGCTGTCTGGCTCCACTGTGTTCCTCCCTAATCATTAAACTTTACTGCCTCCAAAGCCAGAGAGAGAGGGTCTGATCCACATACCACCTCTGTCTGAAGGACTCCCCCAAATGATAAAATGATTAATGGTGGCAGGCTGCCCAGCCAGCACAGCAGAGGCCCCTGTGTTCAGTCTGCAGACACACAGACTGCTCAGTGGACAGCCGGAACTTCCTGAAGGAATCGAGGCACCTGGAATGCTGGCATCTTGGCCAGAGCCTGCAGTTTATTCTGCTCAGCATTTGCAGCTCCTCTCCTGCAGAGGAGGCCAGAAGTTCATGCTCCTGCACACTCTCTGGGCCTCCAGTGCAGTCTGGTCACCTGGGTGACCCCTGCCCACCTGGGACTATGGTGGCCTCTGTCTGACCTCATCCCAAGCTGACAGCTGGCGTCGCACTCATCCAGACGGCTGACACTCCGGGCCGGACAAAGTATTGTCTCCTGCCCTGCCTTACAAATGGAAGAGGGAGGAGGCCACTCCTGTTCGGCCATGGCCTCAAGAAAGGGCAGGTCCCTGAATTTAAGGATATAGTATGAAAACAAAATGCTGCAACTATTTCTGACTTTAGGAGAGAAACAGGGCCAATGGCCTCCTGAAGTCCAGTGCCAGGAATTGCTGGCAACAAAGGCCCTCCCTTAGGCAGGGTCAGGCGAGAGCACAAAGCCCCATTGTTAGACTACACCAGTGGTTTTCCAACTTTTCTTTCTAAGCCATGGATATGTTTGTAACCCCTCAGCCGTGCCCTCAACGTCTGGAAGGTCGTTTAGGTAAAGCCCATTACCAGGAAGAAAAAAATGGCAGTCTGGTGAACCCATCTCAAGCAGATGCTGCATTGAGACACTAGTGAAAAATGTCCTATTTCCCAATAAGTCACCACTCAGTACTTACAGAGACTGTCTCAGATGGTCATCTGGGAGTCCCTTCTCTCTGTTCTCCCTCTCTCCTCTCACCATGCCCCTAAACTGAAAATTGGCAGGGTCCGGATGACCCTTACTCCTGGCTCCATTTGGGAAGGGCAAGGCTGGGTCTTTACCCTGCCCACTGCAGTCTCCTAGACTCTTCACAGCCACATAAATCCCCATCCCTAATGTTAACAGCCTCTCAATGGAGCACCATCATAGGACATGGTGTTAAGAAATCTCTGCCTTTTCTCCACCATCATTCTCTACCAACTAAAGGAGAGGAAGAAAAGGAAAGAGACAAAAGGAGACAGAAATCCTGACCCTGCCCCACCATTTTTCAAAGAATATCAGACACAGGAAGCAGGTACAGTAACACTGTTCTGGACTAAGCAGGAGCAGGACTTCACCCTCTCAGCCTTGGAGAATAGAATGAAAGTGAAAAGGCTCATATATACAACATTTTCAATCCAATTTAAAGAGGTTCGTGAATGCTCCACAAATTCAAGAACCTTGGGTTAAGAACCTCAGGCCCAGTTTTTGAGCAATCCTGTACCTACCTGGACACAAGCAGGTTCTGATCAAGCCTGTTTTCTCTTCTGAACTTACACTTAAAACTACATTACCTAGTCCCCTTGCACATTCACAGAGATGTGTGACTGATTCTTGGCAATGGACATGAGCTCAAGTGATGGATCTCTTCTGGTTAGGGGCAGTTAGCCGCAGGCACACCTCCATTCTCTCCCCTCCATGGTCTACCATGAATGACTCCAAGGATACTTTGAAGCCATCTCGTGAAGAAGACTGAATCTTCACATGGAAGGAATATGGATCCCTGAATGACAACATGGAACAGAAAGGCCCTCCTCCCCCAACCAATCTAAATGGGACTGTGATGTGAGCTAGATGAAATCTGGGGGTTATCTGTTACAACAGATAGCATAATTACCCCAAAACAGGAGGGTCTCTCACAGTTGCCTAAAAGGTGCTGTTAGGAACTCACACAAGGCAATGCTCCTTCTCTACTCTGAATCTTCTAGGATGTCAAGAAGAGAGCTAGGTTCACCTATGCCAATCTCTGCAATCCACCACCACATTCAGGGAGACTTGAGGAACATGATAACAGCTGACATTACTGAACACTCACTCTGAGTTGGGCCTTGTCCCGAGCACTTTACATCCAAGACCTCACCTGAACCTCTTATCACCACTCAGAAAAAGCTACTAGCAATATATCCATTTTAACTTTGACCCAGAAAGATTAAGTAACTGTCACCAGATGACACACCTAAAAAGAACACCCAGTCCTATTACTTGGAACCTGGCTTAACTTCCCCAACTTCTCAAACCACCTTTTCTAAGGCAGACAGGCCCGGGTAGAGTCATATCTGACGGTTCTACCAATCATCACCTCGGTTGTCAGCTAGCAGTGCATACGGAATTGCTGGCACTCACCTGAAAAGAGGCCTCAAGGCAGCTACAGTGGACACAGGTGGGAGAAAAGCCCTGCTAAACGCAGAGGCGATAGGCTGGAAGGCAAACTCAGCCCACGTGACCCTTGACTGATGGTTGGCCCAGCGCAGACGCTCAGAATCAACTCACAGTCGCCCTTGGCCCTAGGCTGCCCTTCCCTGCCAGCCGCAGTCCCACAGGACCTCATGGCTACTGGAGAAGGGGCAGAGAGACCGAGGGCCCTCATCTACGATAAGAGTAGTACAAGAGGAGAGGAGAAATGTGGATGGGCAGTCCTCCCACCAACCCCCACCACACGGAGCGGCCCATCCTGATTCCACGCAGGGAGCCCGGCCTTGCGCAGAAGCCACACTCGGACTCAGGCTGCTACTTTTGGCCTTCCCATACCCCCCGGGAAGCTTGGACTCCACAGCCTGCACACTCACGAGCGCGGTTTGCAGTGGAGACAGAAAACGGGCACCTACCCCGCGCCTTGTTAAAGTCCATGTTGAGGATGTCCCGAAGTTTCCAAACCCCAAGGGCATAAGGTTACACGGGGGATCCCTATATCCCTGGCAAGAGACCCGGATGGAGGCGGGGCTTGCGTGGGAAGGGGCTTCTTGCTCTGGGAAGGGACTTCCCACAAAGGCTCGTACGCCCCCCGCCCACCTCAAGCCACCGATTCCCGGCCTTGCTCAGACGCTTTGGGCACTTTTCGTCTTTAAATCTATTTCGCACATTATTACACATTCCTTTATGCAATTTTTAAAAATCTATAATTTATGAAAGCTGTCATTCAATAGGGTCTTTGCTCTCCCTGGCTGGAACTTCTTCTAAAGTACTTCTCAGTAGGCAGCGAATCACTCCCCTTTGATTACCATGTGATTAGTTTGTTCAACTGATGGCCTTTCTTCTCTAAGATACTCATTGTGTCTTCTGCCTCCTATGCAGTTCTTAAGAATTTAAATGAGCCATTTTATTTCTTCCTCCAAGCCCAGAATCCACACACTCGGCTCCACCCTTCGGCCTCCCTTTTGAGTGCGCCTAATAAACAGCAGCACAGTTTCCGAGGGCCCCTTCTAAAGGGGAATTTTATGTTGTTTCTGACATTGTTTGTTGTACTTCCTACAAGACCAAATGCTGCTAAAGATTGAGAGACAGTGACATAAATGTCAGGGAAACGCCTCGGTAGTGTCAAGCCTAATTAGACACTTGCAGTTGGGGGACAACTACGGATACCATAAAACTCAGAGCGCATCCTCTCTGAGCACATGCCTGGAGTCTGGCAAATGGGGCAGGACAGGAGAGCAGGCCTAGGAACAGGGTAAAAGGGGATGGAGAACAGTTTTGCTGGGATGCTGAACTCGATTTTAATACATCCTTTTGTTCCTTTTAGGTCACTCTTGTCCTGGACGTACCCATAAACAAAGTCATTGCGTGTATCAGTCACTATGGGCACAGTGATTAAGACCTATAGGCTTGTCAAGGGCCAAGAAAATGTTTGAGATTTAAAAAAAAAAAAAATGGGGGTTCCAAATTACAAAACAGAAACTGTGAAGTCAAAATGATAGTCATAATTAACAATGCAAATTACAAAAATTATTTTACAGCAAAATTATTATTATGTGTGTGTGCCCAAACATACAAGCACACACACACATATCGTGAAATGTATGTGCATTTTAAAGATTAATATCATGTGGGGTGAGGCTTCCAAAAATAAGAGTGCCTTTAACCCATGAAGGTCCCTGAGCAGCCACATCTACCAATCCATAACACATTCCCATGCACGTGTGTGACATCACTAACATTCACGTTCTTCAGCACCATGCCAAGTACACTGGGGGAAACACGAGAAATGAAGATACTGTCCCTGGCAGCACAGTTTTTAGAATCGGGTTGAGAAGATATGACAAAGCTATGAAGAACAAGTTAGTTATTTACTCAATGACTATTTCTTGAGTACCTGTTATATGCAATATTCTCAATATGGAGAATAAGAAAATGAATGAAAGATAGAAAAATCTCTGCACTCCATTCAACAGTCCTATAAGAAATGGTGTAAGGAAGTACTAAGTTAAACATAACCACCAATGATAAAAATCATTAAGTGAGCATTTTTAATGAAGTAGAGTGAAGAGCAAAGGAGTTTGGTGTTGCCCAGGACAAATGCACAGAGGAAGAAGGGTGTGAGCTGGGTCTCGTTGCTCAGTCACCCATTCAGGAGCCTGTGTTCCTCTCCAGATATGTACAAAGAAGCAAAAAGTCTGTTTTTGCCCACGTGGAGAGAATATACACATGGATGAGATAATGTGTGTAAAAAGGCACATTGCAAACTCTCAAGTGCAATGTGAATTATATATCTTATTATTTATGTGACACATTCTGTTTATTCACCTGAGTAGAGATACTAAAGTCATTGTGGAGAAATGCATGTTCAATCATTTTCTACTCTCAATTTTTACCCAGATCTTCCTTCTCTGCTAAGTTAAACCAGTTTGTACATAAATATCCCAAATCCTCTCCAGTTACACTTTAGAATCCCATTGAGGTTCTGAAAACAGTAGCCACCTCAAAAGAACATTTAGAGAATACCAAAATCATCTGAGAACTTGTCCAAAGGGCTTTCCCTGATGCATGGAGGAAAGGGGTCTATCTGGTTCACTTGCTGTTAGGAGTGTCCAAAGCATTGATTCCAAGGCCTGGATTCCCAAAACTATGTGGTATAGGTCCAGTGTATTTTGGCCAGACAAAAGGTCCATTTCCTTTAGTGGTATAGCAAGCTTACCACAACTTTACTAATCTTTCAAACAGCTTGAGCATTGTTTCAAAACTTATGACTCAAACTCTTGAAGTAAATAAAATAATTATTATTAAGCCCCATCTGACAGATACAGAAAATGAGACAAAGCAGACTGAAATGGGTTGCTCAAGACCAAACTAACTGACCATAATAAAGATATTCAGCCTTCCTGGCACATTGTAGTCTTCCTTTCACCATGCCCCTTACTAAGGCCATGATGCCAAGACACTCCTCCCTAGAAATCACTAAGCCCATGGTTGCCTCTCCTGAGATAACCAGAATTATTTTATGAGTAAATACTCACAATTAATTTCCCCATCAGGCTTTTCCTATAGCAAGCTCTTGTCCTGTTACCCAAGTAATTCTCCCTTAGACCCACCCTTCTCTCCCTCAAATGCATACCTAAAATACAAACACAATCAGGCACATACAGTGTGGATTTTTTCAAAGCCCATTCCTCAAGTGCCTAAATTTTAGGGCTGCCAGATATAACCTGAAAATAAACCACAACAAACAAACAACCACCACAACAAGATGCCCAGTTAAATTTGAATTTCATGTAAATAACAAATACTTATTTAGTCTAAGTATATCCCAGGCAACACTGGGGATATACTTACGCTGAAACTTTTCATTGTTCATTGCAATGCGCAAAACTAATTGCCCAAATGGAATCAGGGTCTATAAGCCTCATAATCCAAAAATCAAATGCTCTCTCCCAGGCCTAAACATATCTTGGCCCTACTTGTAATCAGCTGCAAAAGTACAAAATCTATACTCACCTGTTTAATTGTCAAAGAATATGAGAGTGATGGAAAAGTTAAAGGTAATTCTTGACTCCCTGACTCCCGTGAAATCACACCTAAAGTAATCAAGGCTAGAAGACATTTAATCTACACATGCATACAGAATGCAGAACCCTGCCAGGGAAAACTACAACTATCATACCTAGGAGATTGTTGGCACCCGGTAGGATTCCTAGTGACTGTGAATACAGTCGTTTCTCTCCATCTTTTCTCAGTGCTACCCCAACAGCCCTGCTCCCCTGCCATGACGAGTTCTCCCATAACAAGCCTGGCACCCTTGTTGGCACATAGTAGGCTTGATCCTTACTTACTGAAAGAACAAAATGCAATGCATATAGAGAGCCATGTTTCCAATAGGTTAGCTCAAGTTAAATAAAACAGAGAAGAGTTAGAAAAGAGAAAGTTCTGGAGAGAGGTGTCATTGCTTCCTTTGGAGGATGAAATCTCTTTGAGAGCCGAAGAAAAAGGGAATTTAGCACCCAAAAAGAAACAAGCAAACAAAACACTGATAAGGTAAATACAAGCTTTCTCCTCATAATACCAAGTGGATAAGTACTTAGTAATACATCTCAGTAGTACAGAGAAAAACAACTAATCCTATGGAGGAGAACCCCAAGGAGAAACCAAGAGCTCCTGGGTTCATCTATATTTCCAGGGTCAGGACTGGGGATGGTTGCAGGGGTCAAGAGCCTTTCAGAAAGATCTTGTTGAAACCCCACCTCAGCCTCCTCCCAATTAGGAAAGCAGCTCCCTTCATGCATATTTTAATCCAATAGTGGTTTTTTAGAATGAGGAGTCCTAAGAACAAGGGAAGTGAGGGAGAGCCTTTATTTCTTTATCATTTATATTTAATATATTATAATGTATTTACAACTCACAATTCCTACCAACTACAGCTCAAGGGAAACAAGTTTTTGAGGGCGTGGAGAGAGGCAGGAAACTACCAGGGAATCAGCTGCAGGAGCATAGGCTAGGGAATAGAAAGTTCTAGAGACGATTAAGTCGCCCTTACTTACTTCAGCCCACCCTGTCACTACCTCTGGCAAGGTAAGCTGAACCTGATTAAGGAAAGAACAAACAGGAAACCATGAGCTGGAGATCTACCTAGCCAGGCTGTGGTTGCCCACACTGGCTCTGAATCTTGGGTGAGCTTCTCCCTGTGGAGCAACCAGACACAGACACAAGACCTGCCCTCAGGGATCAGAATCCAGAAAGAAGACAGACAGACATGCCATACATAATTCCATACTATAAGCTGAGCAACACAAGGTGACTAGTAGGCGAGCTAAGCACCTGCAAAGAGGCTCAGCCTAGCAGTGCCAACAACAGGAGAAAAAGAGAAAGATTTTGAAAGAATTTCGTATTGGATTTTCCCCCAGAAAATGCAAAAAAGGGGGAAAATCAGAATTGTGTTAAATTTCTTTACAGTGTATGTTAGGAATATAGATTCTGGAGCAATTCTGCCTATATTCGAAGCACAGTTCTGCCAATTACTAGCTCTGTGACCTTGGAAAGGTTTCTTAAACACTCTGGGCCTCAATTTCCTCATCTATAAAATGGGGATAGCACAGCGCATATTATATGATTGTTGTTAGCCATTGTGAAACTTAAATGAATTTTAACAGAAAGCACCAAAGCCTATTGCATAACAAGCACCCAATAAGTGTTAGCTATTATTGCTATGATATATATAGTTTAGAACTGCTCTTATTTTAGGTCGAATATCAAAATGAAGACATCTTAATCCTTTCCAAGTTTAGAAGCTCTAAAAGTCTTAACATTGTCTGATGACAAATACTATGGCAGAGGTATACCCAGGGCTGTATAGTTAAGATGCCCCTAGAAGAAACTCAGACCAGAGAAGAGCAATCAAGGGCCTTCTTGTAGGAATTCTCTAAGCTAAATTCTGAAGGGTTGCCCAGGTAGAGAGAAGAGAAGTAGTCTGTATAAAGGCCAGAGGCAATAAGTGGAGACACAAACATATGAGGGTAGACAGCAAGCATGAGGCAGCAGGGCCACCGAAAGACAGCTGTCCAAGCCAGGCAATAAGCTCAGTACAGTGCTGAGGGAGCAGTACATCTGGCTTTTGGAGAGGGTCCACTAACTGGGGATACTGGTAGGACATGGTAATTGCTTGGTTATGAAGGTGAGGTAGAAATTTACATCTTCCCGACTGTTAGACAGTTGTTTGGGCAACTACAAAGTTGTTGACACCATTTGCTGAAACAGGAAATACAAGAAGAGGAGATAAATTGGGGGTCAGAGGGTGAGGGAGATGGGAAGAGTCCTGGAAATGAGCGAAGGTCAGAACTTCCATTTGGAACTATTTACCTTTGGTATTTCTTTCAAATAACTAAGTGTGAATGCTGGTGAGTTAACTGGCTACAGAGAAAATAATTAAAAATTCAATAGCCATCCCCCATATTATGTAGAATTCTTCCATAGAATGAATCATTCCATATGGTTTTCACAATTCCTGTGAGATGAGAACAAGCATGACAATGTGTATCAAGCACTTATAAGCATTTTGCATGCATGAACTCAAGTAATCCTGACATCAACCCTGAGAGGTACATACTGGTAGTAACTCCTTTTATAGGTAAGAACACTGAGGCTTAGAGCTAAAGATTAAGTGGTTTGACCAACATCACACACCTGGTAAAAGACAAATCCATTTCTCATTTTGACAGGTGCAGAAACCAAAGGTCAAATAGAACAAGGGATGTGTACAAGACTGCAGAACCTCAGAAGTTATGGAGCCAACTCTACACCCAGATCTGTTACTTCTGGAAGCTGGTACTATTTGGGTAAGCCATGAATTCAGACTGTAGAAGTCTATGATTTACAAAAGACACGAATGAGAAGATTATAGGGGTAGGACCAAACAGAAGCCATGTTCAAACAAGGCAAGAACTACTTATTTCCTTTAGAAGAAAGGTACAGCCTCATAAGAGTAAGGCACTTTGTATCTGCCTGGTGGTGTTGATGGTGATGATGATGACAAAGGACACTGGCTGCTGCTGAGGGTGATGCTCCATTGGTGCTAACACTTCAGTTAAGACCCAGAGGTCTCTGTGACCCCAAAGTTCTTGAGGTCAAACTTGGGACTGAGAATGATCTTTTCCCTCTGGATTGTCCAAGGGAGGAGAACTCTGGCTGGAGTTGTGTTTGTGTTCATTCATTAACCAAATATTAAAGTAGCTGAGGCTACTTTCAGGCACTGTGCTAGGTACACAGAACACAGAGATTAACAAAACAGACATATTCCTTGCTCTTGTGCAGCCTGCTGTCTTAAACACTTCACCTAGTCATGCCCACTGATTGAAAGGTGAATGGGAGCAGTGTCGCTACCAGAAAGCTGCCCCCAAGGAGCTGGCATTTGTGGGTTTTGTTGGGTCCACTGACAGCAATATTAAGACATGAGCTATACACTAGGCCTGGGTTGCCAGCCCTGGCCCTGCCAGTGGCTAACTGGGGGACTTTGGGAAACCCAACCAGCATCTCTGGCCTTGACATAAAATGGGGGGAAGGGAAGGGCAAAAAGACTAGATCCATAGTTTTCAAACTCCTTTTAAGCTACATTATTCATTCTTTATTCACTTAGCGAATTTTTACTCAGAGCCCATTTTGTACAAATAACATGAACAACACAAATATGGCCCAAAGCCTCAGGGAGTTTGAGGTCTAGTGGAAATCTTACACCAAACTCCACCAAGTAGAAATGGAACTAATCCTGAGGTAATCTGGGGCTCTACAAAACACAGTTTTCCAAAAAAAAATCCATATACAGACTAGCTAATCTCTCGGGTTCCTTTCTGCACTTTCTTTCTCCTAGGTGGGAGCAACAGCAACAACAGAAACTGGACATCCTGTATGCCTATCTCTAGCCCTATGTTGACTGGGTATTTTCTGTAATATTGTCCAACAAACCCCAAGCACTCAAGCTTGTCAAGGTACTGTTGCTTTGCTCCATTGGTCTCTTCTGGAGAAGCCAGCCATTTGCATGAGACTCTCCCAAGTTTCTGGTTCAAACTGGGCAGGGAAAAGAAGGCCATGCGTATTTTCATTTGGAGGCAGAAGGATTTTCATGCATTACTCCCCAAGTACAGAGCAAGCTCTGGAGAGGCTGCAATGGATATTAGCAAAAGCAAGACAAAGGGGGCACAGTGTGAGTTTCTTCTTCCCAGGTTTTGTTGTTGTTGTTGTTGTTGTTGTTGTTTAAAGAAAGGGAATGAAAGCCCAGCTGCTCTATTCCCTTGTTAGTTTTGCAAAACAAATGAGCAAATAATTTTCATTCATTGACTTTGCTTTTTACTTCCAAAGGAGTTTCTCCATCCTCTAAGGAAGACCCATTTGAGGTTTCCTGCACACTGTCTGTCCACTTGGTAAGAAGGAATTTGACTTTTTTTTCTTTCTCATGCCATTCTGTGCCAATGTGAGCCTGACCATTTCCAGATGAAACACTGCCTTTACCAGAACGAAATGTTTGCGAAAAGGTCTTTAATGAACTGAAAACGTTAATTTGAAAAGTCTCCTCTGTGGAAAGAGTGAGGCTTGGAGAAAAGGAAATGACACACAGCTTGTGGACTGGTAGATGGCTGGTTTCTCTCAAGTGTTTCAAAAGGGGGAGAGAGAGGATGGGTTAGGTTGGGATCCAAAGTGGACCCTCACTCCGAGGGCAGGACCGATATGGCAAGTCTGAGCTACGTTCCCACACTCAGCTTTGTTTTTGGTATTTTAAATGTCTGTACACACAGGATTCTCCTGGTGAAAAACAATACACAGTCCCTCGGCCCCTTCCCCACCACCAGAAATTCCAGCAAATGCCCCACTGGCATTATTTCAAAGGTAATCTCAATGAGAATGATGTTCATGCTAACAGCACCAACCACCACTAACACCACTTTTTTTTTAATCAAGGTGTTATTCTCCCTCCCACCCACACCATCGGTGCCACCCAGATCGCACACAGGAGGAGAAAACATGAAAGTTACAGACTCTGCTAAGAATGCTGATTATAAGTCATCGGGCAGATATAATTACAGGAATTGCTCTCTCTAGCAGAGCTGATATTTATTTTAGCAGCTCTGACCCTTCACGAGGATCTTGCTGCCACCTCACCCTCGACTCTCCACCCCCACCCTCAAAGGTCTTTTCTAACTGAAAGCAAACCCAAGCCAAATCCTGCTCATACTCTGGGCCAGGTGCCAGGAAAAGTGTAAATTTTCGTGAGCTCTGGCTATTTTGCCAGAAGTCTGCAAATGTGTCTGGACATGAATGGCGGTTGCCTTTTGCGAGGCCAGGCCTGAGCACCAGGAAGTTCTAAAAGCAGCACATGGAGAGAGATCAGATGGCCAGAGAAAGGGGCAAAAACAGCCTGTCTGTTTAAGTAAGTGAGACTCTCCAGGCCAGTCAGTCACCTTATTGCCCTTACAGAAAAAAGGAGGAAGGGCAATCTTTCTCAGACTCAGTATTCCAGTTGTGTGCTGTTAACTTTGTTCCCAAAGGCAGTCCCCTACTTCCCTACCAGGACTTCACCTTTCGTAATGGAAATTAAATCAGTTAAGTTTGGTGTGTGTGTGTGTGTGTCTAAGAGAGAGTGGCTGCCTGTAAGCAGGGGCACAGCGAACTAGATTTAACCCATGCTGCTCTTTTGGCCTTGGCAGAGATGAAAGCAAAAAGGTATTTTGAGGCTGCTTGCAAGAAAGGATTTTTAAAATGTAGAAAACAGGGATGCCTGGGTGGCTCAGTTGGTTAAGCAGCTGCCTTCGGCTCAGGTCATGATCCTAGTGTCCTGGATCAAGCCCCACATCGGGCTCCTTGCTCAGCAGGGAGCCTGCTTCTCCCTCTGCCTCTGCCTGTGCTCCCTCTCTCTCTGACAAATAAATAAGTTTAAAATAAATTTTTTTTCATTAAAAATAAATAAATAAATAAATAAATAAAAATAAAATGTGGAGAACGAAGATCACTGAACAAGTATAGGGCAGGCATCATTAACCAGTCTTCGAAGCCCATGTCCCTCTTGCTGCTCCTCCATTCCAGGACCCGTGGGTAAGTACGGGTGCCTTCTACCCCATGCGCTGTTCTCCTCCGGGGTGATGCTTTGCCTCCCCACCATGTCGCACCTGGGTGGATTTCACTGCTCCGTGAAGCCTGTGGTCTGTCTCTAAATTCCGCCAGTTTTCATTCCACCTCTATTGAAGGGGGCAATAAACTTTAATGCAGAGGATGCAGTTATTTGGGGGCCAGGTGTGACTTAACAAGCTTGAAAGCCTCTGAACAGAAGCAAAGCCAAAGGGAAGGGTATGTTTTCCAAGTGATTAAAAAGCAGTGTGACTCCCTTCACACCCGTCCTGCCCCCCATCCCCCCATCTTAGCCTGATAAAACAAGGGAAGGTTTCAAATCAAAGGGATCTGGTGGACTTTAGTCACCAGATGAATATATTAAAGTGCTCTGGTTGCTAAGTTTCTACCAAACCGGCCATGACCAGGACAGGGGAAGGAAGAACCGGAGTAAGGTGGTGAAAAACCCAAAAAGAAACATAGGTTTGCCTCAAATTATACAATAGACATATTTCATAAAAGTGAAATATAAATTGTTTTAATAAATGGGTTCACTGTCAGTGAACCAGCGATTGTTCCTGGGGGAAACCTTTCATAATTTGAAAAAGAAGGAGTAGCTGCTATTTATCTTTCAGGCCAATATGGGTTGCTAGGTATGATAAGGAATTTTTATAAAGTAAAGGACATCAAAATAGAGGTTTTTCTGAATTTTTTAAAATACGAAACATGAGCTGGAAACGTAGCTGCAAGGTACATGTACTGAAATAAACGGAGGAAGGGAAGGGGAAGGAAGAAGAAAGGAGAGGAGAAGGCATGTGCACGCAAGAGAGAGACAGTACCTCTTTGGGTCAATGAGCCCAATTTAATGGATTAAGGTGTCCACACCCCATCTTAAAAAGGGCTGAGATAAGCAAATAGCATGCAGAGAGATGAACTGCCAAGCTGGACAACCAAAGAGAGGGGGTGTTTTACTGCACAGAGAGCAAGGCAGAGAAAAGGAGTGAGGTCAGGAAAAATGCACACAGGCTGCGTGTACTGAGGGGTGAGGGTTTGGTGGTCAGAGGCCCCCAGCCAAGTGTTTGAAATAGTTCTGGGCTGGACGGGAACAGATGCATGTACAGAGGAAGTTAGAAAAGGGGGTTTGGAGATATACAGGTTACCCTTGTTCTCTAGCAAAGAAGATTCCAAAAGAAACTACTATGCCTTTTCTACCTTGGGATCTCAGGGACCAAAGTGTCATATACCATTCTTAGGGCCACAGTACCCTTCCCTAATGGGAAAAGGTCAACTCTATTTCCAGCTGCAAAACCTACCCATGTCCTCTCAACCTCGGGGAGCATAATTCTATAGACAGAAGGCAGAAAAGAAAAGCTACCAATGAGATGCAAGAATTGAGAGCAGAACAGGAGAACTTTCAAGACATTAATTCCTAATGAAATAAAGCTCATTTCAACCTTGTAGAGGTTTTTAATGTGCTCGGTTTTTTCACGTTTTGCTTAATTTATTTCTTTCAGCAGGAAGTTCAAAGAGGTGGTACTTTTCAGATTATTTTAAGAAATGTGCCTCAGTAATTCCATTATTCTTGGTTACTCTTTAGCTCACACAGACTGTAAGGGCCTCCTTGGGTACCCAGCACCCAGGAAGCTCCTCAAGTGTGCAAGGCCCAGACCCACCCCACAGGAGACTGTGATCTGGCTGCACACACAGGTAGGAAGATCAGGCCACAAGAACAACCAGCACCCTTCTCCACAAACCAGACATTGTACCAAGAATTTCCCTTACCACGTCTTCACTAATCCTCACAAAAACCCATGGAGGTGGTTACCACCAGCTTGCAAAGGAAGACACTGAGGCTTAAGGAGGTTAAGTCCCTTGTCTGGGGTCGCATAGCTGGGAGGTAGCTGCGTCTGAGTGCCCAATGATTTAGAACACACCTCGTGTGCCACAGGCAGTCAGAGGACAGCGGAACCCGGGAGGCCCTCCCAAACCATCTCAACACTGCCATGGGGAACCAAACCGATCCAGAAGGGTGGGTTGGACTCTTACCTCCTCAGTCAGGGGGCTCTGCGAGGCGCTGGTCAGTCATACATGCAACGTTCACAAACGAAAAAAAAACAAAAACAAAAACAAAAAACAAAACATCCTTTACAAAGCACATAAAGGAAACCCATTTTTCTATCTTTAGGTCATTCTGTGCCTCTACAGCCATCTGCAGGGATGGAACTTGGTTTCATTAAACATGATATTTTTGTCAGCTCTCTTATGCTTTTTGTTTTGTTTTCTCTTGCTTTCAATTAAAGGATTTTTTTCCCCTCCCAGAAATTCTTTGGGGATTTGAAACCCACTTCAAGGAAAGGGGAAAAAAAAAAAAAAAAAAGGAAATCCATCTTAGAGTATTAGTCACCGAGATGGGTGTGAAGACAACGGACTATAAAACCGAAACCAGCTCCATCTCCAAAAGGAAAGAACAATCTCTAACAAACTGCTTTGAATTTTAAAAACTGGAAATAATGCTGGCAAACTGGTTTGTCATTCTTAAAATGCAATAATAATTTAAAAAAAAAAAGACTCCGTATTAACTCTCAACGGTTACAACCAAATAAAGAACATAGGCTGGGACGTCAAGCAAAACCCGGGATGCTTCACCAGAGAAATACGTAGCTATGAAGAAATAAAAGTATGAGCTGGAAATAAAATGCAAATCACACAAAAGCAAATGTGGTGGGCCTTGGAAGTCTTGCATTGCACCAGCAAGAAAAACCGGTACAGAATTGACCAGTGGTAGGGAGTCTGGGAAGGGCACCAGGCTTGGACTGAGTGTTTCTCACCTTGAAATCAAAGAAATGGGCGTGTGTGGGTTGTCTGCCCTGCATGTATGACCGTCCGTCTCCTCTGCACAGTCGTAATGAAATAATCTCCCTCTTATCATAGCCTTTGATCTCACAATCCTCGTTTCCCACGCTATTAAGATATCCCATGTCTCAGCAATTCAACTTTGCATACTCAAACCCTTTTCCCTTCTCGGCCTGCACCTGCCCACACGTCAGTGGCTCTGCTTTGCTTTATGCCTTTGCTTTGTGCCATTTCGAAATGTTTTCATTAGATGGGAGGGATCACTGTGGCAGAGGCCAGCTGCCACACACACATGGGGAGCTCCAACCAGCATCCCTCCTCTGTGGGGCTGGAGAGGGGTCACCAGAGCAAAAGGGCTCCCAAGGACTCCAGGCCTCCCTGAGAGAGGAGGAGCTGACCCAAGGGAAGGGAAAGGTCACACTTGCTTAGTGAAGCTCCCAGGGTTCTGAGGGACTCTCATTCTCTCTCTCTCTATCTCTCTCTCTCTCTGCCCCTGGCATTCCTGGGCAAATGCTGCTGTCAGAAGCTCATTGAGGAGCTTGGCTCAAGAAGAGATCATCTACCTGTATCTTGTCTTTAGCAACCATTTCTACTAGATTTGCATCACCACCCTCTCACCCCCAACAGTCTGGGTCTCTTCTAAGACATCTGAATGGAGAGTGGACAATGGAGGCTCTGGTCTGGAAATTGCCTGGCAATCCCCTCCAGCCATGTTTGCTCCTACCCCTAAGGACAAGAGAGCAAGTTTCTGGAATCAGGTGAATCTAGGTTCAAATCAACCTCACTGGGGCCCCTTAACCCCCTTGAGGCTCAGTTTCCTCATCTCTAAAAGGAAAATCACTCTATTTCCCTCACATGTCTTTTGTGATGATTACATTTAATCATATGTGTAAAATTCCTGTGTAGTCCAGTGTCAGGCACATACTAGGTAGTGAACCACAATGGTTCCCACTCCAACGGCCTATACCTAGTTTATATTCCCTTACAATAATAATAACTACAACTATCTATTATTGAGTCTTTACTTGCCAAGCACTGTCCTAAGTATTTTGCATAAATAATATATTGCACTCTCAAAAATAAAACCCTGTGAAGTATGTACCACCTTATTCCCCTTTTATAACCCAGGCAACTAAGGCTCAGTATTTGAGGTCATGTGGCCCCTCAGTAAGCCACAAACATAGAATTCACACCCAGATCTTCTGGACTTTAAAAATCCCTGTCCTATTGTACACATCTACTGCTTTCTGAACCCTCACAATATTCATGAGAACTTTTGCCTTTTTTTAAACTTTTTTTAAAGTTTGTCTCAACATTTCTCACTATTCGTTCATAAACAAGTCCTAACCTTCTTGAAATAAGAAAAATAAGTGATTTTCTCTATTCCGTGGTCATTTAAATGACCCATGGCTGTGTAGCTCCTGGTGTATTAACAAAGCAGATCTGCCTAGAAAGATCTGCCTAGAGCTCCCTAGAAAGTGAATTGTCCCTTCTCCAAAACCCACCGTGTAGCCTGGGAACAAACATATTTCTTCAGATCCCTTGGGGCGAGACCTGGGTCTTTGCAAAACCCAATTTTCAGTTATCTATACTAAGGCACAATTATTTGGGAGGTCAGCCTCCTGCATTCATCTTCCACTTTGTTCTCCAAGCCCCAGCTCAAATTCCTCTAGGCAGCCCTGTCTTTCAGCCCAAGGTCCAAACCCCATGCCCTGTTGTGTCACAGAGCTCAGAGCCCATTCTACAGACACCATCTGGCACTTCCTTAAAGGGTTTTCTAAGTGTTTCACATATGGACATCTTGTTGACCTAAGAAGATTATAAATTCCTCAAAGGCTGAAATCTTGCCTTCCATTGTTTTTGAAACTCCTGAAGTACTTAGCCCTTCACTGGGCATCAAGTAAACACCTAGCAGAATGTCCATAGGTGCAATTACCCCCATAAAGTGCTAATGCATCAGCTGCTTCACAAGCCACATGCATATCTCTGTTCTTCCTTTAGAAGTTAGCATCAGCTCTACCCCAGTACCCGAATGAAGCCAAAATGATGTAAGGTCCAGAGGAGACCCAAATAGAGACCTAATAATTCTAGCACCATGACCCACGTGATCTCCCACCTCCTCCTCATAAAGATCATCCAGCCAGTCCCATCCAGCACAGACTCTCCTTGACCTAAACTCTTCCTATGCAAGGAAACACAGGCATCAACCCTTCCCTCTTCTGATAATCGCACTTTCCCATCCCAGCTGTTTGGAAACTGCTCTCCTCTCAACATAACCTAATGAACATAACATAATGGTTCTGATAAGGGGTAAGCATCCCATCCCTCTGGTTTCAATAGTTGGTCCTAGGATAACCACAGGATGTATATACCAACTCTCAGGTCCCAGTGATTGGTCCAAGGATGAGCACATGACCCAAGCTGAGCCAATAGGATCCTTCCTCAAGATCCCCCCACCACTGGAACTGACAGAGAAGGACCTCCTCCTCCTCCTCTGATTGTGAGGTTGTAACCATGAAAGCCAGGAGCTGTCTGTCCCTTCTTAGAAGAGAGAAACTAGCTGGGACTAGAGCAAATGAAGGAGACAAACAGAAGAACAGAACCTGAGAGGATAATGACAACATTTGAGCCCTGGCTGCAGCGATCCCTAAGACAGCCTTTCTGCCTGAAACTGGGTTATGGGGGTTCAGATCCCCCTTTTATTTAAATTAGGTTTCTGTCACTTGTACCTAGAGCATTATCCTAATACACATACTTCCCAGGAAGGGCATGTAAATTAGCATCAAGAACAAGTACGGATTAGGCCATCCTGCATATAAAGGTAAGTGGGTGGCAAGAATTGAGCCATGGATTCCTCATGGACAGGGCCTCTGCTGGTCTGCAGGTGAAAACAGAAGGGGTGGAGGCAGGAAGTCCTTCTCAGCGGTCATGGCCTACAGCATCCAAGCGCTCGTGACTGAAACCCCCTGAAAGCAACACCCCTTTTTTTCCTGCTGGTCACAGGTACTAATAGGCAAAGGGACTCGCCAGCCTCCTGGTTGGACCCCTGAGGGAGGAGCCTGCTCTCCCTGCTCTGGGAACACAGATAGCACTGGCTAGTTCCTCAGCAGAGTCTGCTGTTCCATGTCAAGATGGCAGCAGAATAAAACTTTGGTATCATCAACCTAGTATGAAAAGCTGACCTAGGAATCAAAACTTGAGACGTGGAGCTTCTCTTAATCTCCTCTGTTATATGGGTTAAGAAATGCCTGGCCACATCCCAGGCAAGGTTCAAATAAGAGCATAACAATAATGACAACCTCCTTAGTAGTCACTATGTGCTGAGCCTATGCATGCATTAGCTCATTAAGTCCTCACCGCATGGCCTGGCACACACAAGAAAACTCTGGGTGGATTTGTAAAAGGAAATCTTACCCAAAGACACAGAGCTAGTAAGTTGCAGAGCTTGGCATACAAACCACATTTATCTTAACAGTTTCTCGTGTTTGAGCTGTTATGCCAGGACACAAAACTACATTTGAATTTCAGATAAGCAACAAATAATTTTTTAGTCTTACTATGCCCCATGCAGTATGTGGGGCATACATATATTAAAAAGATTATTTGTTGTTTGTCTGAAATTCAAATATAACTAGGGTGGTTTTGTACTTTATCTGGCAACTCTATCTAGAGATCAACTGTATGAGTCAACTTTGAAAATGGTAAAGCACTACACAAAATAAAGTTCTTTTGTTATAAATCCTAACCCCAGATCTAACTGGTGACTGGCACTATTCTGGGACTATTCCAGGACATTCATAGCCTGAGCTATAAGATCCAGACAAGTATCCAGCATTAGCAGCTGTATATAGTCCTTGTGGATATCAGATAAGTTCTAAACATAAAGGATAAAGTTAATGAGAATTCAGAAAGAATATTAACCAGGGACTCCTGAGTGGCTCAGTCAGTTAAGCATCTGCCTTTGCAAGTCCCACATCAGGCTCATTGCTCAGCGGGGAGCCTGCTTCTCCCTCTGCGTGCTGCTCTCCCTGCTTGCACACTGTCTCTCACTCTCTCTCTCTCCGGCAAATAAATAAAAACGTGTTTTAAAAGAAATGGCATTAACCACCCTTACGTCCTACTCTCCCTCAAAACCACCACACACATTTGCCTGCCCAGTGGCTGGGGTATCTTTTCTGGGGCCTCTTCTTCTCCTTTCCCTACCACTCAAATACATAGATGGCAAGGTCACCCCACTTACTGAGTTTCTGGCCACTGCAGGCCAGTTTAGTACTAGGTTCTAGGGATTTTATTGTAGAGATATGGGCCCTGCCCTCAAGGCATAACACTGTGGCTGAAGAGACAGCATACAATTTAATATAGGAACATGAGGAGACAGTCGCCAATTACTGGGCACCTTGTGCTCATCAGGCACTGTGCTAGCTAAATTCCCAGAGATGGTCATGTATATCCCAGCTCCTCATCCAGGAATCACAGGTACCCTACAACCTGTCGGAACAGCTGGAAACTACCAGGGAGCCTCCATCCTGCTGTCAGAGGTGCAAAATGAGTTGATGAATAATTAAAATCACCAAATTGAGTATATCAGGAGGAGAGGCTTGCTCTTTTCCATTTCTCACATATCTCATACAGATCACCCTAAGACTGTTCATGCCTCAAGGATATTCAGAATATCAAGCTGGACTAGGTCCCAAGACATGAACCCTGTCAGAACACACGGTATGGCCAGGACAATAGCAGAAACCAGCTCCATAATCCCTTCTTTGTAGACAGAGGGGGAAAGACAGTGTCCGAGTTCCCTTTCTCAAACTTTTCTATGGTCCTGCCAGCACAGTTGGCTACCACCTCCCTCTCACCTAGATCTCCCTACCAGATCCCTTTCATCTAGACTTGAACTTCAATCAGGCTAAGGGCAGCCCTGCCCTGGGTGACTAATGTCCTGCTTTTGTCTCATTATGGATTCCTCATCTCTTCTCGTTTTCCCCATAATTCCAGCTGATAAGGGTCATCAACTTTTCTCTCACTGTGGAAGAGGCCTTCTGAGATAATGTAATTCCTTGCATTCATAAGCAGTTGAAGGAAAGTATTCACCAAGGGTTTTCTGAGGTCTAAGAGAAACAGAGCAGACCATAATCAGTGGAAAGAGGCCACACCACTTCCAGCTTCCCACACCGCTTCTCCCAGCTGAGACCTCTGGCCACACTGGAAGCATTATGCCTAAAGCACTTTTAATGGTCCGCACTGTGCTAGCCTTCCTAAGAATGGCTTCTGCTTATCTTTTCCCAACAAGTTACTCTCCCTTGTCCTGGTTCTCAACCTGACCTTGTCCAGGCTCTGACTACAAAGACCTAGACTCACCTCTCCCTTGGGGAGTGCAATGGAACTCTCTGTAAGGCAAGGTGAACCTGAAAAACCAGAAGGCTGCCCACCTCAGATGCTACTTGTGCTGACTTAGGCTCTGGAACCATCTAGTTTTACAGTTCAGAAAATATGTGACATCTTGGATAACTGAATCCAGCAAAGAGTAAACAGGATCCTACTGGACTTGCATGTCCCGCTTTTATCACCCTCTCTTCATTTTCTGGAATATATGGTTAATTGCTTCCATCCTAAACATTATATTGGCTTTCGGTCCCAACGTTTTCAGTGCTTCATAAGGGATGCTCAGTAGAAGTCTCTTTTTTCTTTCTTTCCTTCTTTTTTTTTTTTTTTTTTTTTTTTTTTTTTTTTTTTTTTTTTTTTTTTTTTTTTTTTTTTTTTTTTTTTTTTTTTTTTTTTTTTTTTTTGCTTGCTCTTTCAAGGTCTTCATTTTATACCACTAATTTGTGGTTAAAAGTATTGCTTTGGTTGTTTCTGTATTATCTGGACGGGGTTTTTTTTTTGTTTATTTGTTGTGTTTTGTTACTAGCCTTAAGAGAGTCTAGTTCTAGATCCCAACTCTTGTTCAAATATCTGATATTTGACCTCATTCTTAGCTTTTTGCCTCTAATACCTTCTTTTTGTCACCCAGAACATTCCATCTTGTTTTGGGCTTCTCTGAAATCCCTACCTTTGTCCATATTCCTTCCCAACCTCCCCTTAATCTTCCCTCAGTTGTGAGTTCCTAAATAAAAATGTCAGTACAATTTTTCCTCTCAAAATGAGATATATTCAGCCAATGCCCCTTCACCATTTTCATAGAAACTCAACTTAAAAATTAAATAGTTTTTGGATTTTTTCCTTCAGATTTGAGCCCATGTCAATCATGTCTGCACTCTTTACAAATGGATGGCAAGTCTTGCCTCACAGTGACTTCCCCTTCAAATCCCGCTCCCAAAAACATTTTCTCCCTGTCAGTTTACCACTGACTCCCTGCAAATCATCCTGTGATCCCATGTAGAAAGGACATGATACACAAACAAATTTTAGTGTCCTATGCTTGGGGGTTATAACTGAAAATAGATTGGTAGTCAGAAAAAAATGATGTGTGTATGGCACAAATATTTCATATATATATGTGTATATATATACATATATATATACATACACACATATATGGTGCATATGTCAATAGCCTTAAATCCAATATGATAATCTGCAAAATAAAATACAACATCTACCCCCAAATCCAGAGATTTTTGAATGAGACCAGCTTCTCATGGCTAATAAAGCTATTCAAAACCCCAACTGTACTGCATCCATGTGGACACAGTTACATCCTGCTGAGTATTCTACCTCAGTAATCATCACATATGACATTATCACCAGGGCTGGCACTTACAGAGAGCTAACCATGTTAAGGAGCATATGTGCCTTCACTTTTTATTCTCACCAACACCCCAAAAGGTAGCTATTCTTTATCATTCCCATTTAACAGATGAGGAAACCAAGGCTTAAAGGCAATTGGCAACTTGACAAAATTCCCATAATGTGGCAAGTGATAGAGCAAGAATTAGAACTTAAGCTCATCCAGCTCCAGAGCCCATCATAGCCACTTCCTCCCCGCATTCCCCACCTTGAAGGGTTCCACAGAGGGCTTACATTTTACTGCATTTAGGACAGGTGTTTGGTGCCCTCCACCACCACGCTCCTCACCAAGAGACTAATCAGTCAGCATGGCTGCAGTTGGTCACACTTTGCTCCCCATCTTTTGTGGAGTATAAAGATGATTAATTGCTTACACAGAAATTGATCTAACCATGGTTTTATGAAAAATGCAGGATTTCCATATCTTTAAAGGGACTTCTCAAAGAAATTTGAATTAAGGAACAAAGTAATTGAATTTTTCTGTCTTTCCTTGCATTTTTAGTTACTGATTAATGTAGAGTCCAGGGTGTTGGAAAGACTTGGAAAGATCGATAATAATATTAACTCTTATGACAAGGTTTGCTATGAGAAGGGATTGTGACTCAGGGTCTTGGATGGAAAACAATCAAAGGTTAGAGTTTTGTAAGCATCAGCTCTATTGGCAGGGGTGGGGCAAACTTTCTGGCTACCACAATCTTCAGTATTTCTTCAGAACCCAAGCTTTCCCCTGGTCTGAGGGAGATAGCAATCTCCTCCCGTAACATGTCACCATCAGGAAGGAGGGGGAGCAGTAGGGTTGACGACCATAGCTAGGCAACAGTATTGGGCATAATGGCGCCCTCCCCCACTACCCTCCCAGTCAAGCAGACTAATTGTCCACCCCCAAGCTCTGTCCTATTAGGAAGAATGCCCCTTGTCTCTCAGGCCACAGTTAGTCATGAGGATTAACCCCTCCCACCCCCCTCACCCCCCACCCAGGGATTTCCCCCTCCTTCCAACAGTCCTCTGAGCAGACATGACTGACAAGAGTACCACAGGCGATGATGTCACAAAGAGAGGGGGCAGTGTGCCCTGTTAGACCATCTTTCACTCCAGTGGACTCGCCTTCACAGACAAATTGATTTGCAAAGGTTCAGGCTGCCAGCCCAGGCTGCTTTGCATACAGAACGCTCCCTGGTGACACAATAAAAAGTGGCCAGGCTAACAGAGGAGCACAGCGGGGTCTGGCCGGTTCAAAGTCCAAACTCCACACCCCCCTCACCTCAGTCTGGTTTGAAAGGTCACTGTGTGTCTGGGAAAATAGTCGCAGGATACAATCCTTTATTAAAGGTCACTATTTTTCAACAGCACTTAACACACACTTACGCACAAATTGAGACCGGAGAGGGGGAAAAAAACTGGGGGCTGCATCGTATTGTATATTGTGCTTGCAAGATTTATGTCTTGTGGTCACCAGCAATAAACACACACTGCTTCAGTATTAAAGTTCACATTAATCCACTGATTCTCCCTCCCCTGGAAATCAGGCCTCTTCTTTGCCAGACAGACAGGGGCAACCAAGACTTTTGTTCATCTCTTTTGTTCTTTCCCCCATATTTTCCTTCCCTTGTTGCAAATGTTTTACTTTTGTGGATTTAAAAAAAAAATTATTGTTGGCCTTGTTATTATTGATGTGCAACCACAGAACTTTACTCTTGGTAGTTTGCTCTCTTGCATTCTTCATGACATGTGCCTGGCATTTGAATCCAAGATCATGCAAACTCACAATGCCCAAGACTCAGAGTGTGTGTCTGTGGGTCTGTATGTGTCACAGACCTCAAGAAGCAAAAGTCGAGTTCCCTTCTGTGCTGCCTGTGAGAATCCAAGGGAGTGCATGGACGCTAAGCCAGTGACCATAAAGCCATCAAGGAGAATGCCAGTCGTGCCTATCCATTATGTTGTATATTTTATTTGAGTAAATACTTCCAATACAAGCAAAAATAGCAATTGTATTTTCCTCCAGTGACAGACAGCTCATGTTTGGTTCCCAAAGAATGTTAACAATAGCAATCCCTGCATTCATAACAAAAGAGATTATCAAAGAAGTCAGCCCAAGCTGTTAGATTAATTTAGGCAAGAATTGCAAAAGAAAATATTTAGGGGAAATTCTATGAATTTCAAATAGCCAGCAAAAATATATAATGTTGAGGATTCCTCTCTACTCTGCAGCACATTTTTGCAAAGCTTTTGCCAGTGATAGGTTTCTGAGCTATCAAAAGCACATTAATTTTTTCTGATTAAAACAGCTGTGAAAATATACAAGTGTAACTGTGAAAAATCCGGGGCTTATTGTAATACTTTAAGCAAAACAAGGATAAAAGATTTTTAAATATGGACTTGCCAAAAGTAAAATATCTAACACGGAGAGAACTAATTCTGCGTGTGCTTCTAATATTTTGGCATAAATACTTTAATCCTCTTGTCCATCCTGTTGGCACCTCATCTACAGTTGACTTGTTAAGGGCTAGTTCCTTTGTAATGTCATCAGCACCTCTCCATAGTTATTGACTGGGCTCTCATTAAAACTGGCAAGATCACAAAACGGCAGAAGTGAGAAGAGGTGGGGAGGAAGCTGGCTCCTTACTACAAAGGTATTCAGAAAGGCAGAAGAACCTAAAGGAGAAATGAAAAAACATGACAGAAGTGAAACTGTCTGACAAGAATGAAGAGGAGAAGGAGAGGGGAGGAAGGGGGAGGGAAAAGGAGGATGAAGGAAGAGAGGGAGGGAGGAGGACAAAGGGGAGGAAACAGGAGGGTGATGAGCAGGAGGAGACTTCTGGAGGTGGGGCTGGAGTTTGGTGACTCTGTTTTCGTGTTTTTATTTGTTGTAAGAATACATAGGTAATCACAAAGACCAAGTTCAAGTTGCTTATCACGTTCACCCAGAGTTATGGCATGATATGGCACATAGACATAACGCACACACTCATAGCCACGGACAGCTCATCTTTTTTTCTCATTTATTAAAATAAATGCTTTTTGGAGGGAGACGTTAATTTCCCTTGCCCTTACCCCTGATTTATTTCACTGTGGGCCCAGACTCTTCATTCCCTAATCTACTACTATGAAAGGGGTGACCTCATGAATAAAATCACTGCATGACAAAAGTATGTGTAGGGTTAAGTATGTACCATACTTAATGTGCCATTAAGTGTGGTACATACTTAACCATAACAAGGTGCCTTTTAAGGAGAACCACCCAAAATTCAGCCCCTCAACTCCAAAGACAATATAAATATTGAGGAAAGAAAAGAGAAAGGGAAAGGAAAGGAAAAGAAAAAGAAAAAAATAATGTCCTCTTTCCTCTACCCCTGGGCTGGAGATGAAAAACAGGATGGACAGGATGGAGCTGTGTGCTGCACTGACCCTCTGCCAGTTCCCATTCACACAGGAGTTCTGGGGTTGGGACTCCAGGTCAGATGGTGAAGTCAGTGAAGTCGCCAAGGGCTGCCCATTCCCAATATAGAGCCCAGACCCAGCATCCCCCTGCATCCGAGGCAGCAACACAAATGTCCCTCCCTGCAAAGCCAGAAGGGCTAGGGTCCCACTGTAAACATAAGTGCCTGGGATTCCAACCTAGAGCGCCCAACTTGTTCAATGGCAGCACTAATGCATAAAACGTCTGGGCTCAGCTGAGGCATCTCATCGGTCTCTGCAAATGAGGCTTTTCAGACAGCAAAGGATGAAGAGCCAGATTCTGAGGGAGTTGGAGAATTGCTGAGCCGGGATGGCCCTTCTCTCCCCTCTTCTTGATTCTCCCTCCCTCCAGCCTCCACCCCTCCCCTCTCCCTAGCCAGGTGATTAATTCCAGGCCCCAAGAGGGTCTCTAAAGGGATCTACATTCGCTGCAGTGACACCCAGTGCTAAGGGAGAGAGAAACAAGCAGAGGATTTTCTGCTGCCAACTGTGGCCAGAAGCCAGCGAGTCCCTTCTGACCAGGCTGAGCGTGTCATGATCCCTAGGCAACTGGGCACTCTGACCCACCGAGGATGGGGTGCTAGGGCCACACTCTGGCCACGGTCTTGGGGTTTGAGGATGCCCTGTGCCCCTAGAAGGGCTCCTAGCAACTTTATGTGTAAAGTGGCACCCTGTCCTCTTCCTCTGCATCCTGGTTCCGCCTCCTGTGTAAGACAAGGCCACTCATCTCTGCCTTCTAGCCCACCCTCCCTGCCTCATCGCAGGAAACCTGTGGTCACTACCCATCAGGAACTTTCCACAGAAACAGCACCTCTCACTTACTATAAGAAGTGCTTGGGGGAGGGAAGGGGGTGCCAGGGTAGCTCAGGTGGTTAAGCATCTGACTCTTGATTTCAGCTCAGGTCATGATCTCAGGGTCCTGGTAACAATCAAGGCCTGCATTAGGCTCCCTACTCAGTGGGGAGTCTGCTTCAGGATTCTCTCTCCCTCTGGTTCTCCCCAACCCTTGCTCTGTCCCTCTCTCTCTCTCTAAAATAAAAAGAAAAGAAAGGAAAAGAAAAGAAGGTGCTTGGACTTGTCCAAGTACTTCAAGCCTTTGAGATTATCTTTTCAGGTGGGCAGAATCTGACTAATGCAAAGGCCTCCCATGGCATCATGGACCTTTAGGCTGAAAAACTAACATCACTTTTCTCCAAGAGTCATGGGTTTGGAACATTTTAGTTTTTCCTATTTTTGCAGGTCTCAAAGAGAAGTGTCCCAGATATTTTCTCATCCTTGCATTATTCAAGCCTGTAATGATTATGTGGAAGTGTGTGCACACGTATGTGTGTTTGTACAATCCACACTGGGGAAAGTACTGACACAGTCATGACCTGGTCCCGGGGGAGTCTTCAGTCCTCACAGACTGAAGTGGGGCAGTTCTGTGTCAGTGCATCCAGAATGCCAGCTCCAGGAAGGCAGGGATGCTTGTCTGTCCACCACCTAGCCCCAGCACCTAGAACAGCTCTGGCTCCACAGTGCACGCTTAATCAGTATTTACAGAAAAATGTCACATGCTGCAGGATGTGTGTGACTCAGTGGTTTCTGGCAGTTCTTTTATTTTTCACTGGTTATAAGAAAAACCAGCAAGGTAGGAGAGCAACAAGATCCTTTTTGCTTATTTCATGTCTCGGTCGGGGGGTAAGGGGGTTAGTATCTATATGTGGGTTTTTTCCCTCTACAATGTCTGGTCCAATCCTTCCACTTCTTCTGGTGCCTGGGTCACGCACCTGAGTTCTGTTATAATAGTAATTACAATGGTTTTGACAGCCTTATGACCACAGTTCGGAAAGCAGCTGTCACAGAAATTAGCAAGTTTTGCCAACAGCTCAGCTCTGAGGTGATGGGAGCCCAGGCCGGGACAGGAGGAGTTAACTGAGATGAGTGAGGTGTTATGCAAAGCACCAAATCCCTAAACTCCTGCAAAGATCTTTGATGGCCGTGATCAATAGATTCTCAGACCACACTGACATAACCTTGTCATGCCTCTGCAAGGGTACAGTGGCTAAAAAGGCTGGGGAGGTGGAGAGGTGGGAGAAAGCGGGGGGGGGGGGGGGGGGGGGGGGGGGGGGGGGGGGGGGGGGGGGGGGGGGCGAAAACAGGGAAAGGGATAAAGATATCATGTGCCCTCCCCTCTCCTGCACCCACAGAGCCCCTCCTTTCCACACCTACCCCCTCTTCAACAGGCATCACACAGCAAGTGACTGGTAATGGTTCTTTGGCCTTGTACAGCTTTTAAAATCCTTCAGCTGAAGCATCTCAGCTCCAATCGCCAGCAAAGCTTGAGCACCCTTGAGACCCTGGTGCAGATAATCATCATCCACTCAGTGACAAGAAGCTGAGCGCCGCTTCGGTACCAAGGAGACCGAATGTGGCAGGGCACCAAGGTGCCATCTTAGACGCATCCAAGCAGCCGCCGTGGCGGCGGCGGCGGCAGCAGCAGCACGCAGGGAAGCGGATGTGTGTGCAAGTTGTTGTCCCCCCCCCCACCCCCTTTCCTTCTTCTTCTCTATCTTCTTCTCCCTCTTTTTTCACCCTCCAAAGAGAATCCTTTCTCGAGAGGGATGCTGTTAACACAGCTGCTCTTAGCAGGCTTCCCGTTACCCAGCACCTGCCGGACCAAATTGAATCCTGCAGTCAATACTGTTGGAAAGGAAAATGACATTAATTTGTGTAAAAGTGTAATCAAAAGGTGGTTGGGTGATTTTTCTTGCTTTCAGAGAAATGCGGGTTTGAGTTTATGATTATATAAAAGGGAACCAGTCGGTCAGCAGCTTCCTGCCTTCCACCCAGCACTTCCAAGCGCTCCTGCTGCCGTGTGACAGCATTAGAGTTAATGGTGTTGCATTATGTATACAACACACCGTGGATGGTACAGCTGGCTGGGATGGTCCTGCGGGCCAGGGTGCTGATGGGTATTTACATGCCAGCTGAAAGGTGGAAGAGAGAATATCCAGAAATAAAAGGAGAGCCATCCCTAATACATACAGAACTCAAACCTCCAGCAGTTTGGAACAGTGGGTGAATTTCCAGATCGCAAGGGTCCCCGGGTTTATATTCCCTTTTCCACCTCGGGCCTTTGGCTCACATTTTCCATTCACAGAGCTCCCTGGCAAATTGAAGATGGTCTAAACAAGGAATACCACATCCCTTGCACGTATTAAAAATAGCTTTCCAAACAGCCCAAAATATTTTCATTCCATTGTCAACTTTCCATCTCACACCTTAACAAGGGGCAGTCCTCAGAAAGAGACAGCTCTGGGCAATTGTCCTTTGCAGGCCTAACTAAAGCCAAGTTACCAGGCCTGCAGCCCCTGACCAGAAGCAGATCAATTTACTATTAAGCAGTCACACAAAGGAGACGCAAGCACTGGAGGTTTGCAAAAGCAAAGACGCTGTTCCATTCTCAACTCCATGAGGACAGAGGTGGGCATTGCATGTGCAGCTTTGCTCTCCCTCAGGGCTGAGGGAACATTAGACACTGACCACTGTGATGAAAGAGGTCACGGTAATGACGCCAGGGGCCTGGGAGAGTGGGAGAGGAAACCATCTTTGCCCTGAAAGTGTGGAAAATCTGCCAGGAAACAGAGCAGGGGATTTCAGGATCTCAGAGAGCCTGAAAAAAGAAAACTACATCTTTAAAAAAAAGTTATTTAAGGGATTGGCCTTATGCAGGGATAGGGATGGAGGGGTTGGCAAGAAGGTAGGAGCCTTATGGGAAACCCCAGGGGCAGCAGGGGTGATCACAGTACCTCTTTATCCTCCGTCATCCCCCACCCCCTAAGGAAAATATGCCCCTATGTGCTGGCCAAAATTTGAATTCACTTAGTTGATACATTCATTCACTAAAATCTGTTGATTACCTACCACCTGCCAGGCACTGTGCTAGGTCCTGGGGATACAACAGGGAACAAAACTAACAAAAATATTTGTCCATATGGAATTTCCATACCATCCCTCCACCAAGGACACAGCCTTTCAAAAGCCAGTGAGGGGTACAAGCAGTCTTGGGCAAGATAACCAAGGTGTAAGCGACTAATATCTGTGTTCTGTAGGGAATTTTCAGGGGTGGGGGTGGGGGGTGGGAAGAGCACAGGATGCTAAGTCAAGGAGGGAAGAAGGAAGTAGGTGGGGGCAGCCATGGAAGAAGGGAGGAGAGTACAAAAGCTGAAGTCACTGAGACAAGATGCACCCACTTTGCAATTTTGCTGATGATTACCAATGGGGAGGAAGATGTGATCATGCAAATATCCATGGGGTGAAGTGCCAAGATTCTGAGCTCCTATTATATTTATATAAGGCACAAGCTGGCAAAAATCTCTGTTCAGCTGCCAAAATGCCAGCATTCCAAGGCCAGGTCTAGATGCAAAGCTGCAGGGCTCTCCAATATTCAGAGTGGTATAGAAACTGTCCCTGATCTCAGCAACTGGCCTCATCCTTCTTTCCCTGGGCTTCGCATAAATCTCTGTAATGCCCTAGGAGCCCAAACGTGTCAACCGGCACCCCGTTCACCAAAAAAAGATCCAGCAATTTGAAAATAACAATTCTTTCCCTAAAATTCTGGTGTGCTGTTCAAAGTTATTAAAAAACTTGACCTCCATCCTCAACCACTGCAGTGCTCACAAAAGCCATGGATTTCACTCAAGCCACAGGTCACACTTTCCCCGGTGTGCAGCATCACTCAGAGTCCTTGAATCATAGGGAAGCCTGCCGTGCGTCTGAATCATGCCAGAGCTTGTGTCCAGTCCCAGGGAGGAGTTCCAGTGGCCTCCTTGCCATCACGCTATTTCCAGTCCTAACATGGAGTCATAGTCCTTTTTTCAGCCCTAGTTCCTTTACCCTCTACCTGCATCAAGACATAAGACCTCAGCACTGTCCCAATTCTAGAAAGGTCTTTTCCCCAGTAGCTTGAAGTATCACCAATTTCCTTCTCTCATAGAAAGAAAAGAATTACTTCATAGGAATCAAAAAAGCATCCCCCAAATAAATCAATCAATCCCTTTATGATGTCATGTTCGTGTGCATGGGTGTGTACACGCGCATGTGCACACACACACACTCACTCACTCACTCACATGCAACCATCCCAAAACTACTGGCCTGAAAAACTGGCTATCCCACAGATGCTCCTTTCGACATAACTACATAAAAAGAGGTCAGGTCTCGGTCTGCAGCCTGAGCTCAGTCTGTGATCTGCCCAGGGTCACTAAAATAAAAGATCGTCCACAGAGCTGAAAGATCCAAAGTTACTCAGTGTGCACACTGCCTAGGGGTGCTGAAACAAGGTTGAAAATACAACCTGGTACGTGATGACTGTGTAGGATATTAGATTGTGGCTGGCCAAGGGTGCTTAACAGCTCACTGATATATTGGGTGTAGTTGGTCATGCAGAGAAACAAGCTGGAGAGAAAGACCCAAATACACAGAGGGAAAAAGAGACAGGGAGAGAGGTCTAGAATGAGACCCAGTGATGGAGGGAGACAGAATGAGTGACAATGAGACAAAGAGGCAGGAAAGACAAAGGCGATAGATACCCTCTTTTCCTCAGTGTTCCCAGAGATTAGAAATGAAAGCAAAATGAATAAATCACCATCCTGGTTGGTGATATTGGAAACTTCTTTTCTTCCTTGAGGGGAAGGAAAGCGGATGATGTCTTCTCTTTATCCAATTTTTAAAAAGTCTGCAGGGAGCTGGGAGGAAAATGCAGACCAGGAAAAATAACAACAGTAATGGGGGTGGGGGGAGAAGAGTGAATGAACTCTGAGCCACACTGAAAGTTGGGTGGCATCAAATTGTTGTGATTTTAGGACTGATTTCTCCTCGCCAGTGCATTTTTTCTTTTCTTCCCCCAAACTTGTTCCTTTAGGCCCTGCTTCACTGAACCTTAGACAATAGTGACCTCAGCATAGAGACGTATATCCAGGCAGCCTCAGCCTGAGGCGGGAGACCAGGACGCAAAGGGCAAAGGTTTGACCCTAAGAAAAATTTCTCATGGGGGTCAGATCACATTGCCTGGCTGAAGGGATTTTTTTTTCCTAATGCTGTTTTCTCTCTTCAAGTGACTGATTTTCCCAGCTAAATCTTTTACTCCCATTGATGAGGAATGGTGTTTGCCTTTTATTTGGCTATGCATATCTGCCTCCTGCCACCTCCCATTGATGCCATTACTTGCCACTTCTCCAAGTCTCAGCCTGAAGATATGGCAATGCAGCCAAGGCTGGACTGTACCAGCTTCAGCCTCCCTGCAATCTCCCACCTCCCAACCTTAGTGCCCACCCATCCCACACCCTCCTCAAGAGACCCAACATCTCTAAAAACTGTCTGGTTACATGGGGGCCAATGGGAAGGCGTTTGTTAGTTGCAAATGTTCAAATTAACACTTACTCCTGTCTCTCAGTCTGCAGGGAAAACCAAGTCTGACTACTAATTACAGCTTTGGGGGGTGAAAATAAAAGGAAATGTGCCAAGTCAAGGCCTTTGTGCAGAAGAAAAATGTCTTCATCTGGTTGCAGCATTTTGACATTTGAGGGCCAAGAGCTGGAGAGAAGCCTGGGGCCTAAAGAATCTGTATCCTGCTCAGAGAGATGCACAGTGTCTTCAGGCCTTGCCCTCATATCCTGGGCATCAGAGTTCCAAGGCAGTCTCACACATCTTTGTCAGTTTTTTCAGTGTAACAGAGGTGGGGAGGAAGCTGTCCCAGGTATCAAGGGAAGGTCAGTGGGAGGTGCAATGACCCCATCATGGCTGCCCTACACAGCTGGTCTCTTTCTGCCCTCTGAGCTCAACATTCCCTGCACTGAACCAGACCTAACAGAATTTCCCAGCCTTGCCTCCACCACCTGTGAAGATTTTCCTTCAGCCCTTGCGATCTCTTGCCCTTTGTTTCCTTGAAATTCTTTTTTCTACCACTCTTTTGCCAGTGTAACTGCTTTGTAAAGTTGGCTAACTTTTAGCTCATCCCTAATGAGATTGCCCGATCTGGGAAATATAGTACTCTCTCAAGTCTTGGAAAATTTTCAGCCATTACATCTTCGTGTATTGCTTCTACATCATTTTCTCCTCTTGGGACTCCTATTTAAACATGTATTGGAGCTTTTTTTTATCTGTCCTCCAAATCTCTTAACTTTTTTTCATGTTTTCCATCATTTCCATGTTTTCCACCACTCTTCATCCATGGGAGTAAAAGATTTAGCTAGCAAAATCAGTCATTTGAAGAGAGAAAATAATATCATGAAAAAAAAAAATCCCTTCAGCCAGGCAAAGTGATCTGACCCCCATGAGAAATTTTTCTTAGGGTCATTAGCTCTTCTTGCCTCATTTTGGGACATTTTCTCAGCTCAGTCTTCCAGGTGGATAATCCATTTCTCATTGTGTGCAGTAAGCTATTTGGTCTGTTGTGTGGTTTAAAATACACCTTTAAATTCTCAAATAGTCCTTCCTCCAAGGGGTGGCCTCTTACTCCTCTCCCCTTGAGTAAGGGCTAGTTTCAATGACTCTCATCTAATGAATAGGATATGGTAGACATGATAGTGTGTAACTTCCAAGATTTGATGACAATAAATATCATGGTTTCCTTCCCCTTTTCTCTCTCTCTTTGATCATTAGTTCTAGGGGGAGCCAGCCATCGTGTTATGATGACACATCAAGGTACAATTTGAAAAGGCCCACAGGAGGAGGAACTGAGCTCATCTCTGAAGATGAGTGACCTATGAAGATCTGTGAAGAAGATCTGTGAAGCAGCCATCTTGGAAGCAGGTCCTCCAGGCCCAGCCAGGCCTTTATAGGACTGTATATCTGGCTGACACCTTCACTAAAACCTAAGGAGAGAACCTGAACTAATACCAGCCAGCTAAGCCATTCCTGAATTCCTAACCCCAAGAAACTGGGATAATAAATGTTTATTATTTTAAGCTACTAAGTTTTGGCATGATTTGTTAACTAATATACCCATAGACTCAATTTTTTTATTCCAGTAATGACTTCTTCATCTTTGAAGTTTCTAAATTTTTTAATGAGCACCTGTTCTTGTTTCATTTCCTTCTGTTCATATTTCATCATTTCCATGATTTCCATTATATTTGAAAACACTTAAATTACTTGTTTGAAAATGTTTTGTTTTTATTGTTCTAACAGGTCTTTCTCTTAGATGCTGGATCATCTATTTGCTGAGTTTATTATTTGTCTTTCATGATGTTGGACTTCTGGGGTGCTTTGTCATTTTTGCTTGTGAAAATATCTTTTATGAGAATTTCCTCCTGTAAATATTCAGAAAATCCAGGCCAGTCTTAAGAAGGACTTGACACTCAGGTCCAGGCTTCTTAATTCAAAGTAATCTGCTAACTAGCAGATTTGGCCTGAGCATATAGCATGGTTCCAGGATCCTATCAGGCTGTGAGGCACTTCTCAGGACCTTAGCCACAATCCCAGGCAGGAAAGAAGGGTTTTTCTGCTGCTCCCTCCCAAATTTAATGGACAAAGACTATATCTGGGCCTTAGTTTTATATAGCTGTATAACTCCAGCTGCAAGCTTTCAGGGTAATGGGATCCCAAACTGAACCCCCTGATAAGCCAGTTCCAACCCCAGTGCCCACAAATCTAACAGCTTCAGCCTCCAAATTCCAGTGTGGCCTACATGTTAAATTATTGTACAGAAACCTCTCCATTTTTGACTGCTGGAAATTTCCTCTCTTGATTTAAGCATGACTATGTTCTTGTTAAATTTTTTCTCATCATTTGTAAGTGTTCAAGGTAGAAAGGGGAGACTTTGGCTTATAACTAGTGTTTTGCTCTGTACCAGAAATCTTATTTGCTAACTTTCCACATTTACTTTTCCTCTCTCTCCAGTCATACCATAAGCTTCTAAGAGTCAGGGGCAGGATTTGCCCTTTTTTATTTCTCCTCATTGGAAGAGCAGAACACCTTCAGTGTGGGAGCTGCTTTTAAATACTTGATTGACTGACAGGTAATGCATTAGGAAGGTTTGAGAGCAAAAGGAAATTAAATTTCTCTCATATTTCATCAGGACTACCAACTCTCAGATTTGGAACGCCTCTACAAAGGTGGTTCTTAAGTTTTCCTAGATTATAGATACTTTGAAAACCTAATTAGACCCTCTCTGCAGGAAAAAAAGAAAGAGAGAGCAAAAGAGAGACAAAGAAAGGAAGAAAGAGAATATACATATACGCAAACACAAACACAAAATTCTGCATTGCTTCAGTTATTTAAGTAGTTTAAAAATTAATACTATAATATAAAAATGTTTCTTTTTTTTTTTTAATTTTTATTTTTTATAAACAAATTTTTATCCCCAGGGGTACATGTCTGTGAATCGCCAGGTTTACAAACTTCACAGCACTAACCATAGTACATACCCTCCCCAATGTCCATGACCCCACCCACCTTTCCCGACCCCCTCCACCCAGCAACCCTCAGTTTGTTTTGTGAGATTAAGAGTCACTTATGGTTTGTCTCCCTCCCAATCCCACCTTGTTTCTTTTCTTCTTTTTCTGCCCCCCTAGTCCCCCATGTTGCATCTCCACTTCCTCATATCAGGGATATCATATGATAGTTGTCTTTCTCTGATTGACTTATTTCACTAAGCATGATACCCTCTAGT
>PISX010015794.1:0-48352 GCA_004024625.1 Mellivora capensis
ATGGATAAAGAAGAAGTGGTATATATACACGATGGAATACTATGCAGCCATCAAAAGAAATGAAATCTTGCCATTCGCAACGACGTGGATGGAACTAGAGAGTATCATGCTTAGTGAAATAAGTCAATCAGAGAAAGACAACTATCATATGATATCCCTGATATGAGGAAGTGGAGATGCAACATGGGGGACTAGGGGGTTAGAAAAAGAAGAAAAGAAACAAGATGGGATTGGGAGGGAGACAAACCATAAGTGACTCTTAATCTCACAAAACAAACTGAGGGTTGTTGGGGGAGGGGGTTGGGAAAGGCGGGGGGGGGTGCGTAATGGACATTGTGCTATGGTTAGTGCTGTGAAGTGTGTAAACCTGGCGATTCACAGACATGTACCCCTGGGGATAAAAATATGTTTATAAAAAATAAAAATTAAAAAAAAGAAGCTGTAAGAGCTATGCACTATGAGGTAATGGAAAATATACTTCTAATAAATTAGAAAAACAGCAAAGAAAAAAAAGAATATAAAGGTTAGCAGGAAGTTAGCCCTATACTCATGGGGCCCACATCTATTCCAATGCCACTGTGGCAAGAGTAAAGACCCAACACCTTGGTTGGTCATTCAACGTACCTCAAAATCTAACTCTAGTTCCAGTGTGGTCTTGCCTACTTAGCTGTGAGCATGAAATAAGGTAATACATCTGGGAGTTAAGAATGGGGCCTAGCATACAATAAATGCTTAAAAAAAAAGTCACCTATTGTAATTCTTACTCCCAATCTCTCTCTCACCAGCTCAAAACAGTCTGTGTTCTGGTCCCTGAATAAACCCCCTGCATTCCCACATCTGAGCCCCTGTTTACACTGGTCTTGACCACCAAGAATACTTTTCCCCTTCCTTGCCACCAGTCTCATGTCTGTGTGACCTTTGAGAGAAGATCCAGTCATACTTGTTCCTGAAAACCCCCAACTACCCAAGGCCATGGTCATCCCCTTTACCTTGACCACAACCAAACTCCCACAGTGTTCACTATCTCTTCTGCTGTAGGTTTATAGGTGTTTGTACCTTGCCTTCTGAACCAGAGCATGAGCCTTCTCTATCAGACACTCCTTATGCATCTTCTAGGAGACCCTTGGTCTTACCTGTCTCAGGCTTTTACCACTGATCCACCCCCATGGTTACTACAGTGACCAGCCGTGTATGGACCCCACCTAACCACCACCCTAGTTGCCATGCTAGTTCTTGGGGCTCCAGAAAAGGAGACGGACAAGGGTGCATGACCATGTTGTTCACTGGTCTTACAATGTTCCCCATCACCCAGAAGCAGTGGCCTGAAAGCCTGGCAGAATGAACAAAGACACCAGCTTAATGACAACACATCAGAGGGTTACGGGACAGTCATTTGGAAGGTGGGATGTGCCCTGAACTAATATCACATATGGAACCACAGCACCATGTCCCCAACAACCAGAATGGAGTCTGGGAACCCAAAAATGGACAGAACACCTACTTCTCTCCCATACTTGCAGAATTTATGCTCTGTCTACAGTCTAGGCCCTGCCAGGTGAGAGGTCTGGTTGTCAGGGAGGAAACTGTTCTGTCAATCAGGGTTCCACTGAACTTGAAGCTGAGACCATAATTAAGTCACCTGGTGCTCTCTAAGCAAAGGGACAAACATGCCACAAAAGGTGTTACAATACTGATGGGATTCCTAACCTGGATTCCCAGAAGGAGCAATGTGGTTGCCAGACAATGGGCACAGAGAGGATTACTACTGGAACCCAGGAGATCCTTGGGCTTTTCTCTGTGCTTGAAACCCAGTAAAAACTATAAAGGGACAACTGCAGCAATTACAGTGTAACAAAGGCAGGGCAAGTAAGGGATATCTTCAGTCTCGGTCTATGCTACCCTGTGTGCCCATGGACCAGCAGCATCAGTATGACCAGAGAACTCATTAGACAAACAGACTCTTGGGTCCTCCCCAGGCCTCTGAATTAGATTCTGCATATTAACACAAACCGAGGGTGATCTGTATTCATGTTAACATGGAGAAGCTTACTCGGCAACTGACTAGGCAAGTAACCCAGAACTTTCAGCTAAAGAGGAGAGAAATCTATTAATTATGTCCTCAAACCAGTGGTAGAGGTGGGCACTGTGGATTCTTTCACTTATCCTCTTTTCAGGGAGAGTGGCAGGTTATAGCCTTGATGGAGAATTTGTGACTAAGGGAATTTCTATTTCTCCCTCAGGGAAAGAGTGAACATATCTTCACACACACACAGACACACACACACACACCCCAGACACAACAGAGCAGAGTGGTGCCAGCCAGAACTGTATCGACATCTCCCACATGATCCTCAGATCCTGCTGGCCCCACCCATCTCAAGGCCCTTGCTCACTTGTTCCACATAAGCTGTTGACTCTGTGTGGATGCTGCCAACCAGCACCCGGTCAACTCTTCCAGACTGAAGTGAGCACCACATGATAATATGCAGCATGATCTGGTTTCCATGTTGGCCCTGGAAGGACCACGTCATGCAAACTAGGTAACTTCTCAAGGCAAAGATGGGTGAAAGGAAGGAAAGAGAAAAACATCCCTTCTCTGTGCTCATCTGTACCTTTGAAAAAATGTCCTGAGATTCAGTAGCTCAAATGGTCCCCTGAAAATGGGGTCACAAGACTGAGTAATTATTGGTGCTTCGTATCAAGCAATGGCCAGCCTGGAAATGAATCCTTGTGTTTCATCTTTCTCCTACCTTGCCTGTCCCCTCCCTTTCTTCCTCACTCCCACTTTCTTGATTTTGTGTGGCCAAAAAAACATTAACAGGCTTTTGCCTCAGGCTCTGGTTTCTAGGGATCCTAAGCCAGGATAGCTTTAAGGGCAAAGACCATGTTTTATCCTCATTCACATAGCACCTTACCCAGTGGCTTACACAGGTGAGAACTAAATATTTAATGTTGGGAGAAACTTACCTAGAGAGGAGAGAAGGAACAACTGACAATGATGTGGAAACAGTCTCACCTTGTAGGGTTTGTGAGGAACGGCAACATCAGTAGTTAAAGGATTCACAGGGAGGAACTGATGCTAGGAAGCCGCTCTGCTGCCCTGGTTTAACACCATCTTACAAATAAATAACATGTACCAGCCTAGAAACCACGTGGGTAGTTATTTCCCAAATAGCATACTCATGGCCATGGGGTAATTTTTTTCTCAGACTGGGTCTAGTCACCTGGAAAGTATCTTGCCCAGTTTGAACAATGGCTTACCAGTAAATGGTGACAGCAAAATTCTTACCAGGAACATGATATTCACTTGCTTAAGTTGCCCGCACTAACTGAAGAGGATAGCTCTTAAGTAAACTGCTTTCTATTTTAAAACACATCAGATGGCAACAGGTCCCTGACTTGTTCACATCAAGGCCTGATTCCAAAGGGGCTACAGAATGTCCACGGCCTTTGTGGCCCTAGACGTCTAGGCTGACCTCAGACTCCTGGGCAGACCTAGCTGTATCCCCAGCAGCAGCCAGGGCAAACAGGCCAGGTTCAGCGGCAGCTGCTGTTCCTGAAGCCCCCACCCTATCCCAGCTTACGCAGCAGTAGAAGCACAGCTGGCAAGCAAGAAATTCTCAAGGGAGGGCAGCCACTATGACCCTGGTTCTTGTTATTATGCTGCCCTTTGCTAGAGGGCGTTTGCCTGAAACTACGGTTCAAGAAAGGAGGCATTCCCTAGAAGTTGGTGGCATTTCATACACCAGAGGCAGGCCTCCAGGACAAAGTAAGGTTATGTAATGAAGGCTCTTATCAGCAGGATGAAAAAACAATACAGCAAAACAACTAATGTGCATTGGATTTAACGTGTTTTAGACCCTGTGTTAAGGGATTTCCATCTATGATCTCACTTAATCCTAATCTAAGGTGTAGACACCATTATTTTCTCAAATTTAAAATAAGAAGTTTGAAACCTTATCCAATCCACAGAATGGGAGCAAATATATGCAAGTCACAGATCTGGCAAGAAACCTTGTATCTAAAATATATCAACTCATTACAACTCAATGATCAAAAAGAGAATTTAACTTTAAAATGGGCAAAAAGTCTGAATAGACATTTTTTCCAGAAAAGATATACAAATGGCCAATATGCACATGAAAAGATGCTCTATGTCATTAGTCATCTAGGAAACACAAAGCAAAACCCCAATGAGATACCACTCCATACTCACCAGGATAGGTATAACAAAAAAGACAGTGTTGGCAAGGATGTAGAAAAAGTAAAGCACTCAGACATCGCTTGTGGAAGTGTGAAATGGTGCAGCTGCTTTGGAAAGCATTCTGGCAGTTCCACAACAAGACAGTTACCATATGACCCAGGAATTCCACTCCTAGATATACACCCAAGAGAAATAAAGTCCTATGTCCTCATAAAAGCTTCTACGCAAATATTCATAGCAGCGTTATTCATAAGAATCAAAAAGCAAAAACAATCCAAATGTCCTCAAACTGATGAATGGATCTAAACTTGTCCCACGTCACACAGCCTCTTCTTCTGAGTAAATGGAAATGAGGCAGGACCCTTGATTTTCTAATTAAGACTAGTACAGTGGAGAAATGAACAGAATTGGTGGTGAAAAAAGCAGCTTAAGTTGGTAAGGCAATGGGTAAGATGGTTCTACTGATACATAAGGACATTCTCCTCACATTTCTATACAATTCATAGGGGAAATCTTGAAGGATCAAAGATGAGAATCCTAATAGCTATGTTTCTCCAGGTGGAAGTCCTCTTCACTGAGCAGGAAACCAGCAGGTTGTGTGGAAGAAGGACACTAAACATGAAAGCATGTATCTCAGTCTGACCTTCAGAAACACTATACCTTTCAGGGGGTGTCTGAGCTTCCTGTAACCCCCAAGCCTGATCCACTGCAAAATATTCCATAAGTCCTTGATGCATCTAATTGAACTGTCTGTACAGGAGCTGAAGGGTCTCTTGGGAACCCCATGCCCAGCACAGCTCAACTACCTAAAAGCGCTTTGCACATAATAAACATACAATAACTATTTGTGAAAGGGATAGATGGATGAGTGAATAAGTACCTTTTAGCCTGGAAGACAAACTACTGGGTATTTGCAAGACATATCAGAGCAAGGAAAATGAAGTACCAAATTAAACTCCTATGGGGAAAAAAATAAAGTAAATTGATCATGATTTGGCCCCAAAGTGATCTCCTCATCCACCATCACTACAAATCAATGGAACAGGACATCTGGAATTTGAGACACAGGTATTAAAGAATCCCCCAATATTTGATTGATAGTTTGGTAAATGGCAACACCGAAATTCCTAGCTAGAAGATACCTTAAAGATAGATCCCTGAGCTATTGAAGAAAAAGAAGCCTGGAAGAACTGTCATTTTGTGGGAGTGTGACAAGTGGCTGTGTAATTTCCTGAGGATAAGCTGAGCCCAGGCAGGGAGTTAGTGAATCAATGGCAGGGTCTTTAATATCAAAAATTTAGGAAATTGACACCATGTCTACTGTACATTATTTGAACTGATTACTGGTTCTGGATAATTCATTCCCCCACCCCAAAATAAGTGTGACTATATGACTATGATTTTGCTGGAAGGCATTACAAAGGAAAAAAAGAAACCTTCCCTAAATGGCCAGATTTGCAGATTTCACACTGGTGAGTCAAGATGAAGGGACAGCAGGAGACACAGACCCAGCTCCTTCCCTAGAACCACCCCTAAAGAAACATTCCGAGGCCAGTACTTCAAAAACCTTTCACCTAACTGCAAGCACCCAAATGATAAAGACAAAACTGTTCCCCAAGGAGAACTATGTCCTTGAACAGAGCAGTGTGGCAAGATAATTTCTAATAATGAAGCTGTAAGCTACAGTATTTGCTACAAAACAGGCTTATTCATGATGAGTAAATATGTCAACTAATTCAAGAGGCATGCTAAATCTCCATTGTGTTCTGAAAAGTTCAGGTTTCCTGGCTCTATAAAATGTGGTGCATGCCTTCAATGTGTGCAGCAGAATCCGTGAGATTGCAGAATGCCACATTAAACTCAGAGCTCCTGGGCTAATGAGGGTAAGTCCATTTTGCAGTAATGAATTGTTGGTAATAGCCCATCATGGAACAGATGTTTCATCCGTCACTGTACTGAGACTCCCACGCTCTAGAGTACTTGGATAACATGGGAGGCAGCACAGCCGGGGGAAGAATCCTTGTCTCTGGACTCCTGAATGGAGCCAATCCCATGACTAGAATCAGTGAGTGCCTACACAGTATGACCAGAGACCTCCCAAACCCTCTCTAAATCAAAATATGTTTCCATTCACCTGCCCCAGGGCTTAAAATATCCTCTCTCGAACTGTCTTCTATTAAAATGTAAATAAGTCACCTGGAAGAAGTAACACATTGAATTAGCATCCATTATCACTCATTTTCACATTAGGGAGAGCTGGGCCTTCAGGGAATGGGAGGAGGATGGGTAGAGTTGCTGAAGGGTGACTTAGAGGAGCCCAGAGCAGGTCTCAGGTTGGAGGGGTAGGGCCAGGCTGGGCCCACAGCGCACTTGCTAGCCTAATATACATGCTCATCCCACCCTACTGATGCTGTGGGTTTCCTAAATATATACTTCCCCAGTGGCCAGAGCAACTCAAGGGAGGGGTTGTAATTGACTTATCTTTGCAAATTCCCAGAATCTGGAGCATAAATATTTAGAAAATCCCAAGTCCCTCTCCAACAAATGTTTATTGAGTAAGTAAATTTTATCCTCACAACCACCTAAGGAATCAGAGGAGGTATAACTAGTTTATAGGTGAGGAAAACTGAGTCTCATGGGAAACTCATTTATTTGCCCAAGAACATGGGACTGAGGAGGTGCAAGCTCTGGATACACAAAAAGGCAAACAAAGCATGTGCCCTTTGACTAAGGAGAAGAGTCCCTATGGCAGGTAAGATTGAAATAGATTAAGGCCAAATTTGGGGTGCCTTTGAACATCCACCTGAGAGTTTGGGTGTTATTCTGGGATGCTCTGCAAGTTTGTTTAGTGATAGGGAATGCAGGAAGCAAAAGAATACAGAGAAGTGTGCAAAGTAATACTTTAGAAAGATTATTGACATAGAGGAAAATAGGATGGATTGGAGGATCTAGAAATTAAAGACTAGTTGTGTGTCACAGCCGAGGTAGCAGCAGTGGAAACAGAGGGAGGCAACGCATTTGAGACTTTATGAAGAACAAATAGAGCAGTTTAGTGACTGATGAATGAGGAGTGGATAAGGGACAAGGAGAAATGAGGGACACTGACTAGGTTTCAGACCCACTTAAGTGAATGACAGCAAATGGACAGCAATGGGAAATCAGGGTGGGAAGCAGGCTTTTGGCCAAGAATGGCAAATTCTACTGTAAACATATTGAATGAGGTAGCAATGGAATACCCAAGGCAGTTAGATATTTGGTGTCAGAATCTCAAGGAGATTTAGTGGAAGTCATGAGATTAGAGTGATCTCTGAAAAAGAGTAGAAAATGAGTCAAAGTCAGAATCTTCCAAGGTGAAAGAGACAGCACTGGACAGCATAGTGACAACTGAAGCCAAATAAGAGTGTTTTAGAAAGATAGAAGTGACAGTGCCAGGCACTGCAGAAAGGTCAAGGAAAATGAGGAGAAACAGCTATTGGATTTCAAGAATAAGCTACCTCTGGTTATCTTTAAAAGGACAATTGCAAAGTATGAAAAAGGGCAGGGAAATTAAAATGGGGAAGGGGCAGTCAGGAGAAGAAGCAATGGGAAGGGAAAAAGAATTGTAGCCTCTGTGTCAGGGATAGCAGAGCCAGGGCTTGTTTATTTGTCCCTTTCAGTACAGGGAGAGCTGAGCCTGTATTTTATGTGAAAAGGAAGGAGCCAGCAAAGACAGAGACTAAAATACGACCGGGGGGGGGGGGGGGAAGACACCGGGAGAGGCACGCTAGAACAGCAGCAAGAAGGGAGGGGCTGGGAATGCCAGGGGGCACCTGAGTGGAGGCTGCTGCATGGGAGTCCAGCAGCAGACTGCGTGGGAGAAGGACACTATGCATAAAAGCATTAAGAGAAAGGAGGAAGCATGGAGTCAAGTCCAAGAGATTGTTTTAACAGAAAAAAAAAATCAGAAAAATAAGCTCCCAGGGTTCCGTCTGGCAAAAAAGAAAGCAGGCTCCCCAGCGTACAGAACTGGCAAAGGACTGGACTGAGATGTTACCAAGATTTGCCCAAAGCAGGAGAAGCAAAATCATGCCTAAAGTTAAAATTTCATCTATATATTGGTGACAGTCCAAATAATGAAGTCTGCACCTAGAATTTCAAGGGCACTGAAAACCAGTGCTTGAGAGATCCTCAGATACCATCTGACCCACCTCTCTCACTTCACCAATTAAGGAAATAAGTCCCAGAGAGGTGCAGTAAATTAACCAAGATCACACAGCTAGTTAAAGCTAAACCTGGACCAGAATTAAGACTCTTAGCTCCTGGTCAGGAACTATTCCCATCAAATGGCAACTCTGTGTTCTGGGTTCCCTGGGATAATTCCAGGCATATATAATTAATTTTTCCAATGGTGATTTTATTATATATATAGCAAAATAGGATTTCATTTTGGTAACTCCAAATGGCTTTTTGTATTAAAATTTTGAAAAACAGGGATGCCTGGGTGGCTCAGTTGGTTAAGCGGCTGCCTTCGGCTCAGGTCATGATCCCAGCGTCCTGGGATCGAGTCCCACATCGGGCTCCTTGCTCGGCAGGGAGCCTGCTTCTCCCTCTACCTCTGCCTGCCACTCTGTCTGCCTGTGCTTGCTCTCTCTCTCTCCCCCTCTCTCTGACAAATAAATAAATTTTTTTAAAAATTTTGAAAAACAATAAATCAGGGAAAGCAAATCACTTGTCAGAAAATATCTCCCAATTTTTGGTTCTGCAAATATAGTCACTGCAGCTACCCAGCAGAGTATTACAAGCATGGCTCTGGAGTCAGAGAAACCCAGCTGTTAATCCAGGTAAACCTACCACTTACTCCCGGTGAGACACTGAGTGAAGACACTCGACCTCTGCTGGGAGAAGGGCCTCAGCCCTCCCAGGCTGCAGCAATCAGCCACACTGTCACCATCACCCTTAGAGTGGGAGAAAAGTGGTAGGTGAAATCCAGAGAAGGAAGCAGGCAAAGCTGCAACTAATAACATTTTCCCTCTGGAATAATCCCTGTGTTTTAGCCAGAGATGATTTGGAGGCTTTCTAAGAGGGAAATCTGAAGAGAAAATGTAATTACTTTTATCCCCCCACACTTGAATTTCAAGGTGGTGTCCTTTCAAAATAAAAAAGGTACTTGAGGGTACAAGGGAGGCAGCAGGGAGAGAAGTAAAGGATGGAGAACCATCGTTCGTGCTGAAGCCTGTGACATTTCACCAAAGTGACTCCCTTTGGGAACAGATGGCACAAATGTCATTCAGCTGAGACAGCAGAAAGCAAGAGAGAGTAGTGGGCTCCACAGCAAAGAGCATGATCCTCTCCTCCTCACCAACTATCGTCTCCCAGCAAACCCTGATTCTCAGGGAAAGAAGTCAGGACCAGGCACTTAGGTGAGGTCACTCACCTTGTGGTGGCTGCAAACATCTTGCAACTTTTACTGCAGTAAAGAAGCACATATGCAACCCCAGGAGAGCTGCCCCAACAGCAGAGCCATGGGGGTCCCTGCAGAGACAGCAAAGTTTTGAACCCCCCCTCTTCTACATGGGCCAGCCAACTAGGAAAACCACCACCACACAGCCACATTCACCAGAGTATCCCAGTAGAAATGCAGACACTGAGGACTACAGAGTAGGCGTGACTGTCTACAACAGACAACCCTGGGGGTCTTCTGGTTGATAATTTGATTGCAGGAAAGAAGGAAAGGAGGAAGGAAGGGAGTTAAGTCAACAAGAGTTAAATCAGCCTTGCAACTTACCATTGACCTTGGCAAACTGCTTAACCTCAGTGCCTCAGTGTCCTCATCTGCAAAAGCAGGGTAATATATCTCATGAGGGGTTGCAAAAGAGGAGAGGCATGTGTTACAAGTGCCTAGCAGTGAGCAGGTGTTCAAAAGATAGTATTGTATACATATATACATGAATTATTAAGAAAGCATCAAATTCATGCACACTGATGAAAAAGCACAGGTCCCTGGCCAAGGTCTCAAAGTCATCATGCAGGAGGACAGACATTCATAAAACTTAGGAAGTAGTGACGAGACTGTTCTTTCAAGCTACTGATGTTCCCCCAGACAATTGCTGCTCATCTCCAGAGACTGAGGAGCCTTTCAGAACTAATGGATCCTTCTGAGGCCTGAAAGACTTGACCAACTGGCAAAACTACATCTTAAAAATCTCCTGGTTTTTTATTTGTGATTTATTATTTTGATAATGATTTATGCCTCCACATACATTCCAAAAATATTCACTGCAAGTAGATATAAGGCACAATCTACTTGGAAGCATGTTTGGTACATACTAAGTGACCACTTAGTTTTGAGTGGGTACTTGATGGGCCTTGTCAGGATCCAAATGTGCTGTCCAAATGCTGATCTGGAAGGATCCTGGCCCCTCTAGAAATTGGTGGTTTCCAATATAAGCCAAGGCCCTGTAAGTACCACACACTGGTTCATCTGATGACTGCAGCAAATAAATTCAAAGCAACAGCTCTGGCAAAGACTAAGCTCCAGAGCATGTTTGTTTTCATCAAACATCAACAAAAATAGTCATAAAACTCAGGTGGCAAGAAAACTTATTGAATAAGTGGGAAAAGAGAGTTTTCTTTTTCTGCAAATATAGGTAATTTGTATACTTCTGTTTTAGGAGAAGAAAAATTGCTCAACAAACTAAGGCTTTCTCTTTCGTTTTCAGAAAGTGGTCATATACTGAATCTCACCTGTCAGTGGCTTCCCATTTAGGTGGAATAGCAGGAAGCACAAGTGTTCTGTCTCCCAGTGGAGCAAGATTTGAATCCTAGCACTAAGACTTGCTATGTACACTCAAATCAGTTGCTTAGCCCTCCTGGACCAGAGGTTTCCCATCTTTAAATGGAAATAAAATGGCCAGAAGTCCCAAAGCTATGTTCACAATCCAAAAAGATTTAAATTAAGTGCTGAAAGGGAAAAATCACCAATTAATTCTCTATCTGGAAGGTTATCATTCAGAATTGAAGGAGAGATTAAGAGTTTTCAAGATAAGCAAAGCTAAAGGAGTTCATCACCACGAAACCAGCCTTACTGGAAATATTAAGGGACTTCCCTAACTAAAAATAAATAACTAAAAATAAAAGGCATTAATAAGAAAACATGTGAAAGTAATCTCACTAGAAAAGGTAAATAAAAAGAATGATGAGCTACTTATAAAGCAAGTATGAAGGTTAAAATACAAATGTACTAAAAATTAAAAATACAATAATCAGTTAATGTATACATAAGATGAAAAGTGTGTCACCAAAAATAGTGAGGGGAATAAAGATAGAAGCATTAGAAAGTATTCACAATAACTTAATATCAACTTTTAAAAGATTGTCACATACATAAGATGTTATATGGGAACCTTATGGTAATGACAAAGAAAAGACTTCTAGTAAATACACAAAGGAAGAGAAAGAAATCTAAACACTAAGGAAAACAAACCACAAGGCAACAGAGAAAGAGAAGGAACAGACAGGAACTACTAAAACCATCATAAAACAATTAACAAAATAGTAGTAATTCATACTTATCAATAATTAATTTTAAGTGGACTAAATGCTCCAATCAAAAGACAGAGTGTAGCTGAATGGACTGAAAAAAACAAGACACTTCTATATGCTCTCTATAAGAGACTCATTTCAAACCTACAAACACTCACAGACTAAAAGTGAAGGACTGTAAAATGATAAACCATGCAAATGGAAATGAAAAGCTGGGGCGGCAATACTTCTATTAAATAAAACTGACTTTAAAATAAAGACTGTAACAAAAGACAAAGAAGGGCTTTACATAATAATCAAGAGGTCAAGCAGACAAGAAGATATAACATTTTAAAATGTTTATGTACTCAACAGAAGAGCACCTAAAAACATAAAATAAATATTAACAGAGATAAAGGGAGAAATAGACAACAACACACAGATAGTAGGGAACTTTAACACTCCACTTACATTAACAGATAGATCATCCAGGCGGAAAAATCAATAAGAAAACATCAGCCTTAACACATTAGGCCAGATGGACTTAATAGATACATATACAGAACATCCCATCCAAAAGCAAAATACACATTCTTTTCAAGTACACATGGAACATTCTCCAGGATAAATCATATGTTAGACCACAAAACAATATCAATAAATTTAAGATTTAAATCATATCCAACATATTTTCCAACTGTAACAGTATGAAACCAGAAATCATTTACGAGAAGTAAACTGGGAAAAACCATAAACAACTGGAGGCTAACCAACATGCTATTAAACAACCTACAGGGCAATGAAGAAATCAAAGAGGAAACCAAAAAATACCTTCATACAAATGAAAATGGACACACATGTTCCTAAATTCTGGGAATGCTGCAAAAGTAGTTCTAAGAGGGAAGTTCATAGCCATATAGACTACCTCAAGAAACAAAAATTTTAAACAATCTAACCTTACACCTAAAGGAACTAGAAAGAGAAGAACAAACAAGGCCCACAGATGCTAGAAGGAAGGAAGAATAAAGAGCAGAATGAAAATAAATGAAATATAGAGGGAAAAAAAAGAGAGAAAGAAAGAAATTAAGAGATGGTTCTTTGAAAATATAAACAGAATTGACAAACCTTTAACCAACTGAGAGAGCCAAATAAATAAAATCAGAAGTGGAAGAGGAAAAATTACAACTGATACCAAAGAAATAAAAAGGATTAGAAAAGAAAACTATAAACAATGATACGCCAAAAAATTAGACAACCTAGAAGAAACAGATAAATTCCTACAAACATACTATCTTCCAAGACTCAATCATGAAGAAATAGAAAGTCAGAATAAACTACCAGTAATGAAATAAAATCAGCAATCAAATCACTCCTGACCAAAAAAAAAAGTCCAGGTCCAAATGGCTTCACAGGTGAATTCTACCCAACATTTAAAAGAGTTAATACCTAACTTCCTCAAATTACTCCAAAACTTTGAGAAGGATGGAATACTCCCAAACTCATTTTATGAGACTAACATTACCCCATTAACAAAACCACAGCACTGCATATATATATATATATATATATATATATATATATATATATGCATATTACATGCCAATTTCCCTGATGAGCATGGATGCAAAAACCCTCAAAATATAGCAAGCCAAATTCAACAATACATTAAAAGGGGCATACATTATGACCAAGTGAGATTTATTCCAGAATGCAAGGATAGTGTAACATCCACAAATCAACATAATACACCACATTAATAAAACAAAGCACAAAAACCATATCATTTCAACAGATGCAGAAAAAGCATTTGATAAAACTCAACATCTATTTATGATATTAAAAAAACTCTTAACAAAGTGGGCACAGAGAAAATGCACCTCAACATAAGAAAGGCCACATATGGGACGCCTGGGTGGCTCAGTTGGTTGGACGCTGCCTTCGGCTCTGGTCATGATCCCGGAGACCCAAGGATCGAGTCCCGCATCAGGCTCCCAGCTCCACAGGGAGTCCGCTTCTCCCTCTGACCTTCTCCTCGCTCATGCTCTCTCACTGCCTCTCTCTCAAATAAATAAATAAAATCTTTAAAAAAAAAAAAAAAGAAAGAAAGAAAGGCTACATATGACAAGCCCAGAGCTAACATCATATTCAACAAAGAAAAGCTGAAAGCTTTGCCTCTAAGATCAGGTACAAGACAAGAATGCCCATTCTCACCATTTTATTTAACATAGTACTAGAAGTCCTAGCCACAGCAATCAGACGAAAAATAAATAAAAGACATCCAGATTAGGAATAAGTAAAATTGTCACTATTTGACACTATTTGAGGAGCTGTCATCATGATGCCATATACAGAAAATCCTAAAGACTATGGCAAAAAACTATTAGAAGAAATGAGTTCAGTAAACTTCCAGGATACAAAATATACAGAAATCTGTTGCTTATTGTTATTAGTAAATAAACCATCAGAAAAAGAAATTTAAAAAATAATCCATTTACAGTTTCATCAAAAACAATATGTAATAAACAATTTAACCTAGAAGATCAAAGACCTGAAAACTAGACTCTGAAAACTAGACACTGATGAAAGAAACAGGATGACACAAAAAAATGTAAAGACATTCCATGCTCATGAATTGGAAGAATACTGTTAGAACACCCCTACATTGCAAAGCTATCTACAGATTTAATGTAATTCCCATCAAAATACCAATGGCATTTTTCATGTAAGTAGAATAATCCTGTGTATATGGAACCACAAAAGATCCCAAATAACCGGGGCACCTGGTTGGCTCAGTGGGTTAAAGCTTCTGCCTTCGGCTCAGGTCATGATCTCAGGGTCCTGGGATCGAGCCCTGCATCGGGTGCTCTGCTCAGTGGGGAGCCTGCTTCCCTTCCTCTCTCTCTGCCTGCCTCTCTGCCTACTTGTGATCTGTGTCTGTCAAATAAATAAATAAAATCCTTTAAAAAAAAAAGATTCCAAATAACCAAAGCAAACTTGAGAACAAAGCTGGAGACATCACACTCCCTGACATCAACCTATACTACACAAAGCTATAGTAATCAAAACATTATGTTACTGGAACAAAAACAGACACAGATCAATAGAACAGAAGAGAAATCCCAGAAATAAATCCACACTTATATGGTCAATTAATCTATGACACTGGAAGAAAAGACAGTCTCTTCAGTAATTGATGTTGGGAAGACCAGATAGGTACATGCAGAAGAATGAGATTCTTATACACCATCTGCAAAAATAAACTCAAAATGGACTAAATTCTGAAAAGTAAGACGTGAAACCATAAATACCCTAAAAGAAGAGATGGCAGCGAGCATTATGGCATCGGTCTTAGCAATACTTTTTCGGATATATATCCTCAGGCAAGAGCAACAATAGAAAAAATAAAATGGGACTACCTCAAACTAAAAAATCTTTCACAGTAAACTATCAACAGAATGAAAAGGCAACCTACTGAATGGAGCAAGAAACTTACAAACAATGTTGATACCCAAAATATATAAAGAACTCCTACAACTCACTAACAATAAAACCCTGATTAAAAAGTGGGCAGAGGACCTGAACAGACAATTTTCCAAAGAAGACCTATAGATGGCCAACAGGCACATGAAAAAAATGATCAACATCACTAATCAACAGGGAAATTCAAATCAAAACTACAATGAGATAGCTCCTCACATCTGTCAGAATGGCTATCGGAAGGAAGGAAGGAAAGAGAAATCACAAGTGCTGGCAGGAACATGGATAAAAGGAAACACTTGTACACTGTTGGTAGAAACATAAATTGGTACAGCCCCTATCAAAAACAGTATGGAGAGTCCTCAAAAATTAAAAATAGAACTACCATAGGATCCTTCTTCTTTTACCCAAAGAAGATGGAAACATTAATTTGAAAAGATATATGTATTCCCACGTTCACTGCAGCTTTGTTGACAACAGCCAAGATAAGGAAGCAACCTAAGTTTCCATCAATACCTGAATGAAGAAGATGTTATTTATACACACACACACACACACACATTACTCATCCATTAAAAAAATATGAAATTTTGTCATTTGCAACAACATGAATGGATCTAAAAGGTCTTGTGCTAAAGAAGTAAGTCAGAAAAAGACAAATGCCCTGTGGTTTCACTTTTATATGGAATATAAAACAGAAAATGAACAAAACAGACTTATAGATACACAGGAAAAATAACTGGCTGTTTCCAGAGGGGAGGGAGCAGTGGAATGGGGAAAATAGATGAAAGAGATTAAAAGGTACAATTTTCCAGTTATAAATAAGTCACGGGATATAATGTTCAGCATAGGGAATTTAGACAGTAATATTATAATAGCTTTGTATGGTGACAGATGGTAGCTAGACTTATCAAGGTGATCATTTTGTAATGTATAAAAATATCGAATCACTATGTTGTACGCCTGAAACTAATAATATTGTGTGTCAATTATAATTCAATAAAAAAAGATTTAATGTGTAATAGGAAAATTTAAGGTTAATTTAAAGATACTTCTTACTCAAGACTCCAAAGATTGGGCTTTGTTTGATATCTGGGGCTTTTCTTTTTTTGCTGTGTGTTTTTTAATAGAAAGCTCTTTTTTAAAGGAAAATCTTTCAGCTTCAGCTCTATGTATCTTTGGGAAATAAACTCTTGGGATCTTAAGACAATAACCAAGGTCTCCTAATTGAAACTAAAATACCTAAGAGAGAATAAGCCTGCACTTGAGTGCTGACTTGCAAGCCTGATTACACAAAGTTCAATATGAGAAGTAGCTTTTTAACAACAGAACTTTTCCCAACAGTGGAATGCCTTTTTTCATCACTACTGTGATTTTCCCATCTCTTCTGGGGACCTTCTGGGATGCTACAGAGGTGGATTTCGGGATCACAAGAAGGCTGACTATAGGGTCCTTATCTACACACTGTTAATAGTTAGAGAGGCACACACCAGTGAGTATCTAAGGTGCTGCCCACTGCACAGACAGAGCTGGAATAAGGGAACACAACCTAACTATGTTTTCTTGCAAATTAGGTGCTATGACAACTCAGGCACTGAAACATACAGACACAGTATCTGTGCTTAATTAACAAGCTGGCAAAAAACAAATGCTAATAATTGACTGATGCATGAGAATGAGGCACTGAAAAAATACCAAGCAGAGATATGCCTGCCAGTTTCCTCTTTGGGGCAATGATTAGCATAGCAGCATTCGCAGGAAAAACTTCTGCAGAAACAGAAGTAGGTGCTGCCCTTAAGGGAGTGAAGCACATGGCGATATAGGTTGCCCCAGTAGACCCAACCTTGCTCAAAGCATCTGAAGCAAATAAAGAGGTCATAGGGACCTCTAGAAGTCCCAACAGGAGAATCATAGCACAGACCCCCAGTGTGGGAGCAAAGACATACTCTGCTCACTGACATCTCTTCTTCTGAGAAGCCATCCCTGGCTCATTATGGGGCCTTGGCAGAGACTAAACACCTAACCAGGAGATAACAAGTGACCATGAGACCCAAGTTGCCTATCATGAACTGGGTCCTATCTGCTTCTCCAAATCAATAAAGTTGAACATGCACTACAGCACCCCATCATCAAAAGGAAGAAGCATATTTGAGAAGCTGGAATCTTGATGGACCTGCCCAGTAGGAGCTAGAACCATAGTCATACGAGGACCAGCATTCCTTATATAAAATAGTAGGGTGGTGGTTCTCACCTGGGGACAATTTTGCCCCCAATGTCTGAAGATAATTTTGAGTTTCACAAATTGGGGATGCTATAGGCATCTGGTGGGCAGAGGCCAGTCATGCTGTTAAAAACCCTCCAATGCACAGGGCAACACCTCTGCAGCCCAACGAAGAATTATCTCACCTAAAATATCTAAGAATGGCAAGGTTATAGAGGAAAAAAGAGAAAATAAAGGAAATCAGAGATTAACATACACCCAACAAAAAACACACACATATATTAACTTCCTCATTCCTGTAACTACTTATAAAGTATTAACATCAATATTCTTTTACTACCCATCACTTGTTGCTTCTGTGTGCATGTACTTCTGGACACAGGGAATTGTGCTTTTTTTAAGCTCCTCAAAGTTTTATCACCAAAAAGAGTTTGAGTCCTGCTCACGTATTTGCTTACATCTCCCCACTTCTGCCCCAGACCCCAATCCCAGGGGAGAGCAGACCTACGGACATTCATATTCTTTCTACAACCCATGCACTGATCTATAGATCCCAGAGGGGAGTATTTTTTTTTTTTTGGCTCAAGGTCACTTTCATCTGTGCAATAAAAATTCTTCATATTTTCATTATATTCTGACTCCACATCTGTTAATTTAGTATTAGAGTAACTCCTTTCATCTCATCAATACTCACTGAGTAAATAAAATCTTAAAAAAAAAAAAACTTACTGAGCACTTACTATGTGCCACATGCTATTCTAGCAAACATTACAAGGTAAAGAGACCAACTTTTTTATTTCTTTTCAGCGTAACAGAATTCATAGTTTTTGCACCACACCCAGTGCTCCATGCAATGTGTGCCCTCCATAATACCCACCACCTGGCTCCCCCAACCTCCCACCCCCTGCCTCTTCAAAACCTTCAAAACCCTCAGGTTGTTTTTCAGAGTCCATAGTCTCTCATGGTTCATCTCCCCCTCCAATTTGCATGTCCTTTTTAAATTTAAGTTCAATTAACATATAGCGTATTATAGTTTCAGAGGTAGAATTCAGTGCTTCATCAGTTGCATATAACACCCAGTGCCCATTCCATCAAGTGCCCTCCTCAATCCCCATCACCCAGTTACCCCATGCCCCCACCCACCTCCCCTCCAGCAACCCTCAGTTTGTTTCATATAGTTAAGAGTCTCTTATGGTTTGCCTCCCTGTTTCTGTCTTATTTTTCCTTCCCTTCCCCTATGTTTGTCTGCTTTGTTTTCTAAATTCCAGATAAGTGAAATCTGCCTATCTTCATGGAACTCATGGACTATGGTTCTCCGATTATCATTTTCATTGCATAAATGGGAGACCAGAAGAACTCACACATTTTCCAGTTCTCTCCCTCAGAATCTGTAGTTCCCTCAGGTTGTCTCTTGCCCTGGGCCTAAGCTGCCTAGAACCTAGTGGCTGGGGAAAGTATCATGCAACATCCCATTATTTCTCATGGTCTCCAGAAGCTTTTTCTACCTCCACCATTCTATCCCTGGGTTGTGAGTTGCCCTCCAATTCTCTACTTAGCCTGGGACTCAAAGGATGTACTGGGAAAAGGCCAAATGCAGTTAAAATGAAAACAAGAACACCAATGTCCTTCAACAAGACCTAAATGAAGGGAGGGATGAACCATGCAAAATATGGGGAGAGAGCATTTTCAGCAGAGGTTAGAACAAGTACAAAGGTCCTGAGGCAGGAACAAACTTGGCATGTTTAAGGCCAGAACATCCTTGTTCTAACTTGTAGAGTCCCCTAACCTAATATTCCTCTATTGCCATCCCAGAATAGAACAATTTTCCTCTGAGTTTCCATGGATCATTCCATGGTGCAAGCTTCCAGTATGAGCCAAAGCCAAGCACACTTCTGACCTTCAGTGCTCTAGGAATGTCTGGTGACTCAGAGGGGCAACTTGACAGAATCCCTTCTCCATGAGGGTCCTAGAATCCACCTGGGAAAGAATACCTGGGGAATTGGGAAGAGCTATTCTGGGAGTCCAACTTAAGAGGGAGACCCCTACACAGGTGTCTTACACTTGCTCATTGGTTCAACTTCCATTATCTTGCCTTCCTATTCCCATGGTAGTACCTTCTGTATTTTCACCTATTGACTTCCTATCTATATTTTTTAACTTGTGGTTACTATCTTGAAATGACAAACATATCACCATCCACTTTATGGACTCACTTTGCACTCTCCCTTGGTTGTTCAGGGTATATTCAGAATTTTGGAGTTTTTCCACGTTTCTTGTGTTCATTCATCATTTATTCAAAAAATATTTATTTAGCATCTACACCTATGCTAGGCACTCCTTTTGGCATGTGGGACACTTGGAGTGTGCATTCACAGAGAAAGCAAAGACAGAAATTAACAGAGGTACAAACACACAGAAGCAAGGTGAGGGATAGGGCCAATTGACAGAGGCCAATAAAGGCTATCAAAGAAAGGAAGGGACAGAAAGACCTAAATGAAGGGAGGGATGAACCATGCAAAATATGGGGAAAGAGCATTTTCAGCAGAGGTTAGAACAAGTACAAAGGTCCTGAGGCAGGAACAAACTTGGCATGTTTAAGGGCAGGGGCAGCTAGAACAAAGTTAGCCCAGGGGCCTGTTATAAGGTCAGAGACATAGGCAGGATGCAAATCACATCAAGCCACATGAGCCACAGCAGAGTTTGGATCTTATTTTGAGTATGATGGAAAACATTAGAGGAATGTGAGGTAACATGCCCTGTCTTCCATTTTTAGAGTCACTCTGGTCTCCATGAGGAAAATCACCTGTGGGGAACCAAGAGGGTGGGCAGGGAGACCACACAGGCAGCAACAGCAGGTGCATAAGAGAGACACTGGTAACTTGGGCTGGTGGAGCAAATCAATGTGAAATTTGGGAGATACCTTAAAGATAACACTGACAGAACTTGCTTCTGGTTAGACAAGGAGAGAAAGAAGAGTGTGGCATGGAGGATGAGGGCTAGGATTCAGCCAGAGCAACCGGGGGTGGGGGACATTCCTATAGTAGAGACACCTGTTAGGGGAGAGGTTTGGGAGGACATATCAGGGTCCAGGATGAAGTGTCTGATCTTGCCGACAGGCATCTAGGATTGTGAAGAGTCAGCGTGCAGAGGTAAACCCAGCAGTTATCAGCATTTACAGAAAACAAAGTCACAGGCTGAATGAGAAGTCCAAAGACTGAGTCAGGTTAGAGATCAGGAGGCAAATGAGATTTAAAAAAAAAAAAAAAGGAAGTGCCCATGACATGACAGAAAAACCAGGCTTAGGGTCTTGGACGGAAGATTTTTTTATTAGGTAATTTAAGAGGGAGAGGGCTTTGACTGTACCAGTAATGTTTTAGTCACAAACAGAATAGCATTCTGGCCTTTTCCCACCTTTTACAGGGATGACATATTTGATTATAAAATTTTATAGCAAAGAAGTCAGTGATCAACTATTTCAATGCTGCTGAGGCTCAAGTATGACAAACAGGAGAGTTAACCCACCGTACTTGGCAAATGGACTCTCCCTGGTGGCTCCAAAGGATGACTGCAGACAAGAGCCCCCACCCCAGGGTGGATGAAGAACAGAAGCCAAGGAAGTGACAACACTGGAGATGGACAATGCTCTTGAAGAATTCTGCTATAAGGTGGGACAGCAAACTGGAGCACAAGCCCGGGAGAGTCTTGGGCCAAGGAAATTTGGGGCAGAAGGGTGTCCAGTAGAGAAGACCTAACCAATCATCCAGGAGAAAAGGGATAAATGGGAAGGCAGCACCCTTGGGTAAAGAAGAGAGAAGATCTAGGTTACGGGTAGAGGCATCAGCCTTCAATAGGTCAGAGACTGCTCATCCATTATGCAGGATGGAAGCAGAGCACACGGTTCTCTGAAACAAGCAAGTTCACAGATCTGGTGATGGACAAATATAGTCTTATTCTGATTCCTTCTATTACTTTCTTGGAAAAATGAAAGGTAGGGTTGTTGGTTGACAAAATGGGGCAGCACCTTTGGAAGTTAAGGAGAGAGCCAGCAAAATGTAAAAAGAACAGGGGTGCCTGGGTGATTCAATTGGTTAAGCCTCAGCCTTTGGCTCAGGTCATGATCCCAGGATTCTGGGATCAAGTCCCACATCGGGCTCCTTGCTCAGCGGGGAGCCTGATTCTCCCTCTGCCTGCCACTCCCCCTGCTTGTACTCACATACTCTCTCTCTCGACGTCCCTCCCTCCCTCCAACAAATAAATAAAATCTTTTAAGAAAATGTAAAAAGAACCTGACAGACTTGAAAAGTAAATTAAGAACACACAAGAGCACCAGCCAGAGTGGAAGGCCCACTTAAACCCAGCAGTTTCAACTTAATGTGTGCTGGTTTCTCCAGCCACTTCATGACTCATGGGCAGACTTGGGTTGAACTAGCATAGATGTGAAGGGAAGGGTGAGGCATAAGGGGGTTCAAGATCTAGGTAAGTCCTTGTGGTTGAGCACAGATCAAGTCCTCCGGCCTCAGGTGAGTTTCCTTCAGGATTTTTTCTTTCTTGTCTTAAGAACCTCACTGCAGGACCACCACAATCTTGATAATATTTAACTTCAAGGTGAAGGGTTGGGGTCTAGGTCTCTTTTCCCAGGAAGCTCCTCAGCACTCTATGCGCCCACCTCTTTCCAAGGGAGCAACTCTACTCACCAACGAATATAGGAAAAGGCAAATATCACCAACACACAAAGGCATTTGTCCCAGCCTCCAAGCAAACAGGGGCTCTTGGTGAGGATTTTCCCTTTGGGTATTCAAGAACTGCTCCATGTCTGCTTCAGCACACTGGTAAGACACTGAGGTGGGTTAGAGGCCTTGCATTAGCAGGTGGAGGCATGAGCTAGTGAAAAACAAATGACCCACTGTTCCTCCACCTGGTAGAGCTCACAGAAACTTGGGTTGCCTCTTCATTTCAACAGGACTCAACAAGCCACTGTGCTTTAATTAAAAGCACTTTGACCTTGGCTTAAAACTACTGTCATTCCCATGCAAAAGTGAGAACTGGTGCAAAGACTACTAAGGTTTGGCTTTGGCAGAGAAGAGGAGGAAACAGATGTGGAGATCAGCAGACAACCACATAAAGCGCTGGTTGTGTGTGTGTGTGTGACTGATAGGCTAGCCCCTAAAAAACAACTACATGGCTCCAGTGCCCCTGCTCTTCACTCTGTCCACCACACCCCCAGCCAGCCAGGACCCTGGACAGGCACCCCCTATGGGGGCCACACTTGCCCTGCCTTCCCAGCCATCACCCTACAACCCCCTCCCCAGCACCAATCAAAACCAATTTCCACTTCTTCCAAGCACTTGTTGGAGACTAGCTAACCTGATAAATTAATTCAAGCTAATGCAAATTATGGCTTAATAAGTTACCCTTTCCAGACAACATTTACATTTTTAAAAGTAGCTTTGGATGCTTACATCCAAAGGAGTATTGCAGCAGGTCAGCAGGAGACTCTGGAAAAATGGTAACACATTTCCAGGCCTCCCTGAGGTCAGACATGGAAGGTCCCATCTGCTTTTCCCTATCATCAAGTATCTTACAAGCTAAGAGACACTGATGTCAATTCTTTCTCTAAAAGATTTCTATCTTAATATGCTTATAATGCACTTGGCTAATGCCTCTATTATTCTAATATATGCAGATGAGATTCTTCCGTGCAATCAAAACAAATCTATGATAGTGGTTTGCTTAATTTCTTCTTCTGCACCAGAGAATGAGCTCCTTGAGGGCAGAAGGAGTAAGAAAAGGAGGCACCTACCCATCAGCAACATAGGAGACCTCTGCCCATGACTGGCAACCCTGCTTAGGCCACTATGGGGCAGGTTTGGATGCCAGGCAGTAGTTATCAGGCAAGGCCTCTCCTCTGTATTCTTGGAAGGAGCTCCCAGAAGACCCAGCTACAGAAGGAAGTTCTGTATGTGCCATGTAACTCCCACCTCATCAGAAAACTCTGTGGGGATGTGTGAGTTTGAGCATCAGGATACCAAGCCTGTTGATGTCAAGGTTTGCTACAAGAAGCTCCAAGCCTGGTATGACCCAAACAACAGCTTCCCCAACTTCTCTCAGCTTCCCCTGGTCTATAAATCAAACAAAATTCAGCCTTCTCCTTTTCCAGTTGCTCATCACCTGCCCTCCAACCACAGAAAGGAGAGAGGCTCCAGAGAAAAGACATGCAGATAAAGACAAGGTGACTTCCCAGTGGGCCCATGGAGAGCATGGAGACCCAGAATGAGCAGCAGGAAAGGAACGTGCTGCTCATGCAAGGACAGTGTCCACCAAGGCTCACAGTGACCTTTGTGGTCTCCACAAGCACTCGCCACTCACCCACCCATTCATGCATTCATTCATTATTGTTTAGTTAGAGGAACCAGCAGGAAGCTGCATTCCAAGACACAATTGATGACTTCCCAAAGGTGTGGACACATGGGTCTTCCAGCTAGATGAAGTTCTTACTCACCAGTGAGCAGGAACACAGTGTTACTGTGAGGAATGTGTTTGTCTTTGGGGGTTAAGGCAGAGCCCAGCACTATGAGGACAAAGCAAAGAGCTGCCGCCTGGTTCCAGCTCAGAGGTGGGGAGTCAGAAGTACCCATCACTGCCTCCATCCTTAGTCTAGCTGCATTTTTCCTTCTACAAATACAATGCTCTCTGGAGTTAATCTTCCACTAAATGTCTTCATGCTTCTGGAACTTCAGTTACAGCCCCCTCCCCTCTCAGGCAGACACTGCCACCTGCAAACACAGTTTAAATCACCACATCATTTTTTTCCTGTGCTTCCTCATGCTGGTACTGTCTTACCACTTCTGCTTTTGTCACAGGCCCCATTCAGTTTCCCTAGCTTTCCTTCCTTTCCAGATCACCTTAGCTCACAGCCCCTCTGAAGGCTCTTCTCTGCACACACTCTTGTCACAAGGATTTTCTCTGGTTTCTTCTTCTAGAGTATGGTTTCCACCTTCCAGTTCTCAGCTTCTGATGCTTGCTTTGAATCCCTATCTTGCTTCTGGTGCTCCCCAGGGTTTAATGCATCAAACCTCCCCCTGATCCTCGAGCACCCATGCCCTGAGAAGTGGACACTCACCCATTCCCCACAGCTTCCCCACCTTATAAAAAACCCAGACATCAGCCCCTCTTGATCTCGCTTCCAGGAGCTTCAGGTCAGATCACAGCCCCAGGCCCCAATCTCATACTGGGAGGGGAAGTCACACACATAGACACACACCTCTCAATGCCTCTTTTTTTTTTCTGGAAATGGAAGAACATGAGCACTTCTAGTGTTTGTTTTACCTCTTTAGGATACAGAGAATAGAAGACCCTAAAAGGTTAGTATCCTAGGTCCGTGATAGGCAATTCCATAGGTTGTCTGGCAAGGTCCCAGGGCGCCTACGTCCCTCCATCATATTTGCAGCAACTGTCCTTTGCTTTTCATCTTTGCCTCTAATGACATGCAATCACCAAACCTTATAAAGAAGAGGTAACTCAAGGCTGAATGTTGCCCCAGCACTGCCATGCAGGTTTCTCCTAAAAGTCTGCAAGGGAGCCGAGACCAGGAGATGAAGCTCCAAACACCCAGCTCAAGTCTCCATCGCCAGCACTATGTTGCCTTAATAGGACAGATTTTTTTTTTTTGTACTTTCAGTGCAGAGAAAGCTGAATAATGTATTCTACTTTTTATGATAAATCATCCTCACTTACTGTTAGATTTAAAGGAAGAGTGATAGGGTTCAGGGCAAACTGCCCCAGAATGGGCCACTTAAGCATCTGGATATTTTTGAGCTGAAGAAAATCAAGGCCAAACAGACTCAAAAGAGCTTTATACCTCCCCCTGAATGGCCTAAAAGAATTTAGATAGGCCGGTCTGTACCAAAGAGAAACTGATTGCCAGAGATAACTTTTTACATCAGATACCTATCATAGCAAAGATTTGTTTACCAACATTTGCTCTTCCCATCTTCCTTTAAATTGCCTCCCCTGGCACGTATTGCATGGAGCACTCGGTGTGGTGCATCGACAATGAATCCTGGAACACTGAAAAAATAAAATTTAAAAAATTAAATTAAATTAAATTAAAATAAAATAAATTAAAAATAAAAATAAAATAAAATTCATTCAACCAATCAATTGCCTCCCCTGCCTTTGAAGCCCAGGCCCCTATCCCCTTCTCCTTAGCTGAGCGTGGCATATAAGCTTCAAATGCCTGTTGGAGAGGCCCATGTCTTTAGGGTTCCATCTTATGTAAATTTAATTATTAGACCAGCCAAGGAACCTAGAAAGGGAGAAAAGTTTTTCTACCCTCTAAGAGAGAGTGAGGAAAGGAGGAGGTTTTCTCATTTAAAATATTGTATGGCTGGAGGTGCCTGGGTGGCTCAGTGAGTTAAGCCTCTGCCTTCAGCTCAGGTCATGATCTCAGGGTCCTGGGATTGAGCCCCGCATCTGCTCAGCAGGGAGCCTGCTTCCCTTCCTCTCTCTCTGCCTGCCTCTCTGCCTACTTGTGATCTCTGTCTGTCAAATAAATAAATAAATAAAATATTGTATGGCTGGCTGTCCTAACTCGGACCTTCCCTCACCTGCCCCTAAATATAAAAATCACAGGGAAAAATCAAAGACAACCCAAAAAATCATAAAAACTATGACTTACTATTAGCTATTAACTACTACTATAACTATATCTACTACTATTAACTATTACTCTTACTATTAACCTGTTCCTTGAATTCAGGAAGAGCCTCTGCTACCTACCAGATCAGTGGAAATGGGAGTGTGAAAGAGGCGGTGCCAGGTGCCCACCCAGGAAAAAAGAAGTCTTCCTCCTTCAGTGCTGCCGACTGGGCTCTCCAGAAAATGAGCCAAAGGTGGAAAATGGGGAGGACTATTATAAGAAAATGCTACTGGGGGAGCATTCCCTCAAAGAAAATGAGAGAAGAGGATGATCAAAGAGAGAAACTACGATATAAGCTCCTCCCCCGCCCAGGCACCTCTAAAGCTGTAATGGCCCTTCAGATTCTGCCAGTTGGGCAAGAGGAACAAGCCTTTTTATTCCCCACATCAACCAGTCATTGACAGCAGACTGTTCCCCAAAGGGAGCATGACAATGGGTGAAGCAACTCCACAGAGGGCTGACAGCTCATGGCTGTCTGCAAGCTATACTTCCAGCAGCTATGGGAATGTATCTTTCAGCCTGAAAGGGTCCCTGGGAAGAACAGCACACTGTCCACTGCACTTTCTGCCTCTTCTCCTGGGTTAGAGATGTAACATCTGAATTAGCCAGAAAACCACAGTGACAGCGCTGTTGAGGCAGCAGAGGTACAGTCCTTCCTCGTCTCCCTATATTCCAAGGGCTAGAATTCCTGATCAAATGGACCTAGCAGGGGAGCGCAGTGTCCTTCAATGTGTAAGCAGGAGGTAGTAACAGACAGCAATCCATTCTGGATTATATCATGCATCTGCTCAAAACATTTGAGACATGGGACTGAAACCGAAGAAATCCCACTCAGTCCCCACCCCAGCCCTAACTAAATGTTTACTAGACAATACACAAAAGCATAATAAGCACAATTAATAATAAAGATTCCCACCTATACACATGCCCCCAAATTCTTCTTAATTCAAACTATAATGGGGTATTTTAGCCAAATCAGAACAGACTACTATGCTGATATGTGAAGTGAGGATGGCATGCCCTCCTCCGGACCCTCCAGAACATGTACACATCCCCTAGAGAGATGAGACCCCACTATTCACCAGAGAAGCTTCTCAATTGTTGCAGAATGCTCAAGAACACCTAAGACAAGTTTTCAAGTACATCTCCTGAATTTTGTAGAACTTTGGAGCCCAGTGGGAGAGACAAGGGCACTGATGCTTAGTTCTGCTTTGGAAACTCAAGCTGACAGAACTGGAAGAACCAGAGGAATGTGACTCCACACTGGCAAGACAGGGCCATGGAGGCTAACAGCCCAGAGGATGTCACTAGTAGAACCTCAGGCAGTGCCCTTGAGCTGCACTGGTATAAAGAGTTTGAGGCTGTCAACAGCACAGAGAAGAATAATATCAGCACTTAATGGGACAGGGATAATTAGAGCTGCAGGAATTGGTTCTGATTAAATGGAAAACCAACATCTGGGAGCCCTAGACTTTCAGACTTTGGACTCAGAAATTGGTGAGACATGTGGAACTAAAATGCAAGTGTCCCTAGAGATCATCAGGGGAGCTCAGAAGAAAATTTCCTGCCAATACTATGCTGAAGCATGGTTCACTGAAAATTTAGAGTGCTCTTATGAATGTAAGATGTCAAAACTCACCAATGAGTATAATCTAAGACATACTAATTACATTAAGGTTGAACTTAAAATGATCATCTAATAAAAAAATGTTTGTTGCGTACAAAGGAAGAGAAATTGAACTGACATCAGGCTTCATTCCAACTCTTAGGGACAGAAGAAAATAAGACTTTTAAAAAGAAAATATCGTTGGGGCACCAGGGTGGCTCAGTCGTTAAGTGTTGGCCTTCAGCTCAGGTCATGATCCCAGATGGTCCTGGGATTGAACCCAGCATTGGGCTCCCTGCTCAGCGGGAAGCTACTTAAGCTGCTTCTCCCTCTCTCATTCCCCCTGCTTGTATTCCCCCTCTCGCTCTCTGTCAAATAAATAAATAAAATCTTTAATACACACACACATACACACACACACACACACTCTTGCCAGTAAAATAATTAAATAAAAACTGCAAATTAGGGTAGAGATGAGAAGTGACTAAAATGTTAAAGTGTTAATTTCTACTCTCCTACAGAGGACTGTCGATATATAACTATCTAAATCTCAAAACTAAACAGTGTTAATGAAAACACTAATTTGAAAAGATATATACACCTCTACGGTTATTGCAGCATTATTTACAATAGCCAAGATATAGAAGAGCCTAATTGTCCACCAAGAGATGAATGGATAAAACAGATGTGGTATATACACACAGTGGAATATTACATAGCCATAAAAAGGAAGAGGTTTGGGGTGTTTGTGTGTTTGTTTGTTTGTTTGTCATTTGCAACAATGTGGATGGACTTAGAGGGTACCAGTCTAAGTGAAATAAATCAGACAAAGACAGATACCACATGACTTCACTCATGTAGAATCTAAAATGCAAAAAGCAGAATCAGACCTATAAATACACAGAATAGGCTGATGGTTGCCAGAGGGAAGAGGGATGGGGAAGTAATCAAAATGAGTGAAGAAGAGAGAGAGAGACAGCCTTTCAGTTATGGAATGAATAAGTCATGGGGATAAAATGTATAGCAGAGGGAATATAGTCAAAGATATTGTAATAGTACTGTAGGGTGACAGATGGGGACTATACTTGCAGTGAGCATACCATAAGGTATAGAGTTGTGGAATCACTTTGATGTATACCTGAAACTAATGTAACACTGTGTGATAACTATACTAAAAAAAATTTTAAATGATATTCTTCAAAAAAAACTATATAATTCAATATCCAGTCAAAAGTTCTTTAATGTGTAAAGGAAAGATAATATGAGATGTGCAAGAATTTTTAAATATGCTCCATTATTTCCCTTTTGTAAAAAATAAATATATATAAGGATATATAACATTGTACCTAATTCAATAAAAAATTAAATGTGTACAAATTGGGAAGGAAGAAATAAAACTGCCTTTGTTCATAGATGACATGATCATCTACGCAGAAAACCCAAAAGGGAAAAAACACTCAAATTTTTGGACTTAATTTAGTGCAAGGTTGAACAATACAGGATTAATATGCAAAAGTCAGCTGCTTTCCTATAAACCAGCAATAAACAAGTAGAATTTGAAATTAAAAATAATACCATTTACATTAGTACTCTCCCAAGATGAAATACTTGGGCATAAATCTAACAAAATGTGTACAGGAGCTATATAAGGAAAACTATGAAACTCTGATGAAAGACATCAAAGAACCACCAAATAAATGCAGAGATGTTTCCGGATAGAAAGACTCAACATCATCATAATGCCAGTTCTTCAGAACTTGCTCTATAGATTCAATGCAATACCAAGCAAAAATCCCAGCAAGGTATTTTGACTCTAACGTTTATATGGAGAGGAAAAAGACCTAGAATAGCTAAAGCAATATTGAAGAAAAAGAACAAAGTTGGAATGGACACTACCCAACTTCAACACTTACTATAAAGACACAGTAATCCAGACAGTGTGATACTAGCAAAATCTAAGAGCAGAATAAAATGGTGATAGTGGAAAAAAGTAAAATACTTATCAAATTCCTTATCCTATATGTCTATAGTCAAAAATATTTTATTTGCTATTTTTATCCTCTGTGAGATTATCATGGGCTAATAATTTGGAACAATACTCCTGCTGAAAACAACTGAAACTCCAGAAAGGTATTACTTAAAATCTTTTTAAAAGCAAAGACCTGATGGCATACCAGTGAAGTACCAGGCTGAAGTGTGGGATTGGAAACCCAGTCAGGGAAACAGAGCAATAAAGCAGTCTTTGTCCTGAGGATGTCTCTCCATTCCCCCCAAACCCCCCCTTCAAACTTGAGCTTTACTTCTGACATTAAACTTCAGGGCATGAACTAGACAGAAGGGGTAGATGTCCCTTCAACATTCATGTGTCAACCATCCATACATAAAGCTGGGACCCCAAAAGACAGCAAACTTCAAGATAAGAGTGAACAAGAAGCAAATCACCTCTCACCACCATCCCAGGATAGTAGTAAGAAAGTTATTTTATCACTGATCTAAAGGAGGAGGAGGGAGGTAAAAAACAACAACAACAACAACAAAAACCTGAGGAAAGTTGCAGGATACAAAATTAATATTCAGAAATCCATTGTGTTTCTAAACTCTAACAACAAAGCAGGATAAAGAGAAATGAAGAAAACAATTCCATTTACAACTGCACCACAAAGAATAAAATAGCTAGGAATAAACTTAACCAAGGAAGTGAAAGATCTGTACTCTGAAAACTATAAAATATTAATGAAAGAAACTGAAGCTGACACAAACAAATGGAAAGATATTCCATGCTTATAGAATACTGCTAAAATGTCCAATTTACTCAAGGCAATCTACAGATTCAATGCAATCCCAATCAAAATACCAACAGCTTTTTTCATAGAACTACAACTAATATTAAAATTTATATGGAGGGACGCCTGGGTGGCTCAGTTGGTTGGACGACTGCCTTTGGCTCAGGTCATGATCCCGGAGACCGGGGATCGAGTCCCGCATTGGGCTCCCGGCTCCACGGGGAGTCTGCTTCTCCCTCTGACCTTCTCCTCGCTCATGCTCTCTCACTGCCTCTCTCTCAAATAAATAAATAAAATCTTAAAAAAAAAATTTATATGGAACCACAAAAGACCCCAAATAGTCAAAGTAATCTAGGAACAAAGCTGAAGAGGTTTCACAACCCGAGATTTCAAGGTATACAACAAAGATGTAGTAATCAAAATAGTATGATACTGGCACAAAAACAGACACAGAGATCAACAGAATAGAGAGCCCAGAAATAAACCCACTTATATGGTCAATTAACATACAAAAAAAGGAGGCAAGAACATAAAATAAGGAAAAACAATCTCTTCAATAAATGGTACTGGCAAACTGGACAACAATATCCAACAGAATGAAACTGGACCACTTTCTAACATCATATAAAAAATAAACTCAAGGGGTGCCTGGGTGGCTCAGTGGGCTAAAGCCTCTGCCTTCGTCTCAGGTCATGATCCTAGGGTCCTGGGATCGAGCACCGCATCAGGCTCTCTGCTCAGCAGGGAGCCTGCTTCCTCCTCTCTCTCTCTCTGCCTACTTCTCTGCCTACTTGTGATCTCTGTCTGTCAAATTAATAAAAAAAATTTTTTAATCTTTTTTTAAAAAGTAAAAAGTAAAAAGTAAACTCAAAATGGACTGAAAACCTAAATGTGAGACCTGAACCCATAAATTGCTAAAAGAAAACACAGGCATAATCTCTTTGACATCAACCTTAGCAACATTATTCTAGACAAGTCCTCTTAGGCAAAAGAAACAGAAATGAACTATTGGGACTACAAAAAGCTTTTGCATGGCAAAGGAAACCACCAGAAAAACAAAAAGGCAACCTACTGAATGGGAAAAGATATTTGCAAATGATATAGGCTATAAATGAGTAATATTCAAAATATATAACTTATACAACTCAACACCGAAAAAAAAATCCAATTTAAAAATTAAGAGGACCTGAATGACATTTTTCCAAATATATACAGATAACCAAAAGACCCATGAAAAGATGCTCAACATCACTCATCATCAGGGAAATGCCAGTCAAAACCACAGTATATATCACTTCACACCTGTCAGAATGGCTAGAATCAAAAACACAAGAAGCAACAATTGTCAAGGATGTAGAGAAAAAAGAACCCTCATGCACTACTGCTGGCAATGTAAATTGGTGCAACCACTGTGAAGAACAGTACAGAAATAACTCAAAAAATTAAAAATAGAAATACTATATGATCCAGTAATTCCACTACTCCGTATTTACCAAAAAGGGTGGGGGGGAGCTCTAGTTCAAAAAGATATATGCACCCTCTTGTTTACTGCAGCATTATTTACAATACCCAAAATATGGAAACAATCCAAGTGTCCATCAACACATAAATGGATAAAGAAGATGCAGCATGCATACACAGTGAAATATTACTCTGGCATAAAAAAGGTGAGATCTTACCATTTGTATCAATATGGATAGACCTACAGGGCACTATGTTAAGTAAAATAAATCTGACAAATACCTCATGGTTTTACAAAAAAAAAAACAAAAACAGAAATAGATCCATAAATATAAAAACATAAAGAATAAACTAATGGTTGGTAGTGGGTGAAAGGGAGTGGGAGATACAGCTTCCAGCTTTGGAATGAGTAAATCACAGGGATGAAATATACACCATAGGGAATATAATCAATGGTATTATAATTGCATTGTATAGTGACAGTATCACACTTGTGATGAGCATAGCAAAATGTATAGAGTTGTGGAATCACTATGCTGTACATTTGAAACTAATGTAAAATTGTGTATCAACTACATTTAAAAAGCTTATCTGAGAAGTTGCAAACAAACATATCTTGAAAATATTTGAAAATGAAATTCACATAACTTTTTTGGGACGAAAAAACCTTACCACATGAATTTAATGTGGTTTTAGACTGGTGGTTCCCCTATGCATGCAGCAGAAATAAAAATAAATCTTCTCTAAATGATATACCTTCATACTATGCTTCAAACAATCTCTAAAAATAATTTCTGTGAGAACAGTGACATTCATCTAGTCAAAAATAATGAAACAGATTAAGTAAAAGGACCAAGAACCAGCAGAAATAAGAAAGAACATAAACAGATGCACAAAGACTTCAGATACTGGAGTTATTATCAGGCTAGATTATAAAACAATTACCTTTACTGTGTTTAAAGAAATAAAATGCCAGTTTTAAAATATCTGCAATAAATCTCTGCAAGGAAGGTATAAAAAGTAAGTTTTTTAAATAAACAGAATATATAGAAACTTCTTGGAATAAAAGCAATGGATGGCTATATCCTCTGACAGACAAGACAGGGCAGAAGAAATGATTCAGAATATAAATCCAAGTTTGAACAGGAAAAGGGACAGAGAAGAGGGGAATGGTAATATTTTAAATGATAATGACTAAGAATTTTCCAGAATTAATGAAAGACACCAATACACAGATTTAAAAGCCAAACAAATCCTGAAAAGTGTGAATAAAAAGAAATCCATTCCCAATTCGAACATAGATAAATTGAAGAATATAACAGGAAAAAAAATTTTTTATTCCTAAAAGACAGATTACTTTTCTATCTAAGGAGAAACAGTTACCCTCATAACCAACTTCTCAACAGCAACAATGGAATCCAAAAGTCAAAGTTATCTCATTGTAATAAAAGGAAGCAAGTGCCCATCTAGAATTCTATTCCTGGCCAAAATAAAAGTACCTTTCAAAAATGAGACTGAAATAAAGAGAGTTTCAGACCAACAATAACTGAGAATTCACTATGAGTGGATTTTAACCAAAGAGAATTCTAAAGGATGTACTTTAGGTAGGAAGAAAGTAATCCCAGATAAAAGGACTAAGATTAAATGGAAGGACTCAGAACACAGTGAATATGTAGGTAAATCTAAATCTTGACTACATAAAACAGTAATTTTAAATGCCTCAAGGGATTAAAAAAAATAGAGAATTAAAATATATGCCAAAAATAGCAGAAGCCAAGAAGGTGATAAAAACCCTCAAAATAGCCCAAGGTTCTTACATTATCAGAAGGAGGTGAAGGATACCAATTACCTTCAGACTTTAATAAATTAAGTACATGTATAATAGTATCTCAAGTAACCACCAAAGGAACAAAAATCCAGTAAGTACTTCCAAACTGGGTGAAAGAAAACATGTTAAATTTTAATATTCCATAAATTCAAGTAAAAAGAGAGGATAAGAAACAGAATAAATGAAAACTACAAAATAAGGTGGTAGAATTAAATGAAAACATCATAGTAATTACATTAAATTTAAATGGACTGAATCCTCCAAATAAAAAAAAAAGGGTTAAAAAATGCTGCCTTAAAAATAAAAACCTAAATAAAAAATATCAATCTTGCAAGAAGCATATCAAAACCATAAAGATACAGAAAGGCTGAAAGTAAAAGACAGTGGTTCTAAGGTTATTTGCTTACAAACACTTCAAAGTATAGGGATAGAGGGAACATTTCTGAACTTCATAAAATCTATCCATGTAAGACCCACAGCAAACATCATCCTCAAAGGGAAGAAGCTCACAGCCTTCCCGTTGAGATCAGGAACACAACAAGGATGCCCACTCTCACCATTCTTGTTCAACATAGTATTAGAAGTCCTAGCAACAGCAATCAGACAACAAAGAGAAATAAAAGGTATCCAAATTGGCAATGAAGAAGTCAAACTCTCTCTTCACAGATGACATGATACTTTATATGAAAAACACAAAAGACTCCACCCCCAAACTACTAGAACTCATACAGCAATTCAGTAATGTGGCAGGATACAATGTCAATGTACAGAAATCGGTGGCTTTCTTATACACTAACAATGAAAATATAGAAAGAGAAATTAGAGAATCAATTCCATGTACTATAGCACCAAGAACCATAAGATGCCTGGGAATAAACCTAACCAAAGAGGTAAAGGATCTGTACTCGAGGAACTACAGAACACTCATGAAAGAAATTGAAGAAGACACAAAAAGATGGAAGACCATTCCATGCTCTTGGATCGGAAGAATAAACATTGTTAAAATGTCTATACTGCCTAGAGCAATCTATACTTTTAATGCCATTCCAATCAAAATTCCACCGGTATTTTTCAAAGAGCTGGAGCAAATAATCCTAAAATTTGTATGGAATCAGAAGAGACCCTGAATTGCTAAGGAAATGTTGAAAAACAAAAATAAAACTGGCGGCATCACGTTACCTGATTTCAAGCTTTACTACAAAGCTGTGATCACCAAGACAGCATGGTCCTGGCATAAAAATAGACACATAGACCAGTGGAACAGAGTAGAGAGGCCAGATATGGACTTCAAATCTATGGTCAAATAATCTTCGACAAAGCAGGAAAAAATATACAATGGAAAAAAAGACAGTCTCTTCAATAAACGGTGCTGGGAAAATTGGACAGCTATATGTAGAAGAATGAAACTCGACCATTCTCTTACACCATACACAAAGATAATCTCGAAATGGATAAAAGACCTCAACGTGAAACAGGAATCCATCAGAATCCTAGAGGAGAACATAAACAGTAACCTCTTCGATATCAGCCACAGCAACTTCTTTCAAGATATGTCTCCAAAGGCAAAGGAAACAAAAGCGAAAATGAACTTTTCGGATTTCATCAAGATCAAAAGCTTCTGCACAGCAAAGGAAACAGTCAACAAAACAAAGAGGCAACCCATGGGATGGGAGAAGATATTTGCAAATGACAGTACAGACAAAAGGTTGATATCCAGGATCTATACACGGGGAGATGGAGAGGAGAAGGGAGTTGAGGGAAATTGGGCGGGGGCGGGGGGGATGAACCATGAGAGACTATGGACTCTGAAAAACAACCTGAGGGTTTTGAAGGGGCGGGGGTGGGAGGTTGGGGGAGCCAGGTGGTGGGTATTAGGGAGGGCACACATTGCATGGAGCACTGCGTGTGTTGTAAAACTATGGATTCTGTTACGCTGAAAAGAAATGAAATTTTTAAAAAAAGGGAAATATTAAAAAAAAATAACTTCTCAAACTCAACATGCACAAAACAGATAATCATGTCCAAAAATGGGCAGAAGACATGAACAGACACTTCTCCAATGAAGACATACAAATGGCTATCAGACACATGAAAAAATGTTCATCATCACTAGCCATCAGGGAGATTCAAATTAAAACCACATTGAGATACCACCTCACACCAGTTAGAATGGCCAAAATTAGCAAGACAGGAAACTATGTGTGATGGAGAGGATGTGGAGAAAGGGGAACCCTCTTACACTGTTGGTAGGAATGCAAGTTGGTGCAGCCACTTTGGAGAACAGTGTGGAGATTCCTCAAGAAGTTAAAAATAGAGCTTCCCTATGACCCTGCAATTGCGCTACTGGGTATTTATCCCAAAGATACAGATGTGGTGAAAAGAAGGGCCATCTGTACCCCAATGTTTATAGCAGCAATGGCCATGGTCGCCAAACTGGAAAGAACCAAGATGCCCTTCAACGGACGAATGGATAAGGAAGATGTGGTCCATATACACTGTGGAGTATTATGGCTCCATCAGAAAGGATGAATACCCAACTTCTGTAGCAACATGGACGGGACTGGAAGAGATTATGCTGAGTGAAATAAGTCAAGCAGAGAGAGTCAATTATCATATGGTTTCACTTATTTGCGGAGCATAACAAATAACACGGAGGACATGGGGAGATGGAGAGGAGAAGAGAGTTGAGGGAAATTGGAAGGGGAGGTGAACCATGAGAGACTATAGACTCTGAAAAACAACCTGAGGGGTTTTGAAGGGGCGGGAGGTGGGAGGTTAGGGGAGCCTGGTGGTAGGTTCTAGGGAGGGCACGTATTGCATGGAGCACTGGGTGTGGTGCAAAAACAATGAATACTGTTACGCTGAAAAGAAATAAAAATAAATTAATTTAAAAAAAAAACTACAGGTCTTCCTTGACTTATGATGAGGTTACATCCTAAAAAGCCCATCATAAGTTGAAAATGCATTTAACACACCTAACCTACTGATCATCATAGCTTAGCCTAGCCTACCTTAGATGTGCTCAAACACTTAAATTACCCTACAGTTAAGCTAAGTCACCTAACATAGAACCTATTTTATAACAAAGTGTTGGGTATGTCATAAAACTTACTGAATACTGAAAGTGACAGATAGAATGGTACAGAATGGTTGTCAGTGTATTGGTTATTTACCCTTGTGATCCCACTGACTAGGAGCTTCAGCTTACTGCACTGCCCAGCATGAGAGAGGACCATGCCACATACTGCTAGCCTAGGTAAAAATCAAAATTCAAAATTCAAAGTAAGGTTTCTACTGAATGTGTATCATTTTCACACCATCATAAAGTCAAATTTTAAGTTGAATCATTGTAAGCCAGGGACCATCTGTTCTCAATACTAAACATACATATTTAATGCATTTTCTTTAATTTCACATACTTTTTTAAGTACATATTTAAATGTTTCTAATACTCAAAGTTAATCAGAAACATAATTTAAAATAGGACCTATTTTCCAAATCACTGCAGAATAGAAAAGGATATAAAACATATTCCAGATAGCTTAGAAAAGAAAAGGCAAGAAGCATAAAAATAGCAAACACAAAATAGGTGTGAAATATAAAAACAAATAAATCATGAAATAGGAGTTTAACTACCCCCATTAAAATAAAAATATTCTCCAATTGTGCTACAAATTCAAATCTTCCTATGTGCTTCCTAGAAGAAACAGACATAAAGAAACATAGTTTTTATAAAATGGTGTAAAATAAGAATAAAGATTTTTCAGGGCAGTACAAAACAATGCAGAACAGAAATGGCCATGTTAAATTCTGAAAAGGTTTTACTCCAAGCAAAAAGCATGCAACAAAACATAAAATGTCACTTTTTAAAAGATTTTATTTATTTGACAGACAGAGATCACAAGTAGGCAGAGAGGCAGGCAGAGAGAGGGGGGGAAGGAGGAGAGAGCCTGATGCAGGGCTCGATCCCAGGACCCTGAGATCATGACCTGAGCCAAAGGCAGAGGCTTTAACCCACTGAGCCACCTAGGCGCCCCTGAATGTCACTTTTTATAAAAGTTAACAGTCCACAGTGAAAATAGTCATAAATTTTTATACATCAAATAATTTGGCATCAAACTATAAAAAGCAAATCTTATTGGAAACACAGGAAAAATTGATAAACACACAATTATGAAGCACTTACACATCAACTCTGATAAATTGATAACTGAAGACAGGATTTGAATAAAATTAATAGGATGGAAGGAATAGAAATACATCAAACAACGTACCCTACAATCACCAAATATAGCTTCTTTTCATCTTCCCATGGAACATTTCTAAAAATTGATAGTGAGCTACAAAGAAAACGTCAATAAGTCCCTAAATGCCTATATCATGTAAGCAACATTCTCTGACAACATAATAAGACTAGGAATTAAGAACAAAATCCTTAGGAAAAAAAAAAAAACACTTTAAAAACACTTCACTCGGGGCACCTGGGTGGCTCAGTGGGTTAAAGCCTCTGCCTTCAGCTCAGGTCATGATCCCGGAGTCCTGGGATCGAGCCCTACATCGGGCTCTCTGCTCAGCAGGGAGCCTGCTTCCTCCTCTCTCTCTGCCTGCCTCTCTGCCTATTTGTGATCTCTGTCAAATAAATAAATAAAATCTTTAAAAAATAAAAATAAATAAAAACACTTCACTAAATTAAATATCTCAAAGAGAATATCAAAATAAGGTACATGTAAAAAGTTATTTATATTATATCAATATTTTAATTATATCAAAGTTCAACAACAGAGGTATGGTGAAAAATATTATGGTATTTCTATTAGGCAATTGATAAGAAGTTTTCCTAAAATTTTAATGGCGTGAAAAAATATTAATGGCTAAAAATGATATTGAATTTTACATATTACATACTATAATAATTCAGATAATGTCAAGTATATATACATACATGTATAACAAAGGATACTGACTGAATATCTGTATCCTGCAAAATTATGTTCAAACCATAAATCCCAGTGTGGCTATATTTGAAGATGGGGTCTCAAAGGAAGTAATTAAGATCATATGAGGTCATTATAGGGGCACCCTGATCCAATAGGATCAGTGTCCAATAAGACACCAGAAAGGTTACTCTTGTTCTAGGTCTTCCCCATCCCTGCATGCACATAGACACCAAGGAAAGATCATCTGAGGATAACAGAGAAGGTGGCTATCTGCAACCCAAGATGAGAGCTCTCCTCAGACCCCGATCCTACTAGCACCTTGATGTTGGACTACCCAGCCTCCAGATCTGTGAAAAAAAAAAAAAATTCCTGTTGCTTGAGCCACCTAGCTGGTGATATTTTATAAAGCATTCCAAGCTAAGACAATATAGAACAGAGTCTAGAGGAAATGCAGCAAAATCCTGACCCACTTGATTTTTGCTGCGTTACAGAGTTATAGAGGATTTCTGAATACATTTCTTTATTCTGTTGTGAATATGTATAACTTTTATAATTAGAGTAGAAGGTAAATACGTAACAAACAGAAGAAAAAAAGACTACTGTCTACCAGGAAAGGACTTAATTGGCCCACACACTACCTTCAGGCCAGTGTAAAACTGCCCTTGAGTAGTTGACAGCACACCTGGTCGATGAAAAATTATTCGGAAGGTAAATACCGGAGAGCTTGGAATAAAAAGTGATAAAGATAGAGAATCAAGGGCACCTGGGTGGCTCAGTGGGTTAAAGCCTCTGCCTTTGGCTCAGGCCAGGACCGAGCCTCGCATCGCTTCCTCCTCTCTCTCTGCTTACTTGTGATCTCTGTCTGTCAAGTAAATAAATAAAATCTTTTAAAAAAAGATAGAGAATCAAGAATCTTCTGCTCTCCTTTGCTAGAAAAGTTTTTTTGTCCTTTAAATATATTTTAATATATTTTAAATATAGTTTTTAAGGGACGCCTGGGTAGCTCAGTTGGTTAAGCAGCTGCCTTCGGCTCAGGTCATGATCCCAGCGTCCTGGGATCGAGTCCCACATCGGGCTCCTTGCTCGGCAGGGAGCCTGCTTCTCCCTCTGCCTCTGCCTGCCACTCTGTCTGCCTGTGCTTGCTCGCTCTCTCTCTGACAAATAAATAAATAAAATCTTTAAAAAAAAAAAAAAGAATGTAGTTCTAAAAAATAAAATAATAGTTTTTAAAAGATACATATACATATGTACACATACACATGTGTATATACATGTATATATATACATACATGTGTGTGTCTATATATATACATATACATACATATATATGCAAAGTGTTTCATTAAATTTTCTCATTTAAGCCCTATGCTACCAGAAAGACCATTACAGCCATTCTACAGATTAGAAAACTAAAGCTTAGAGAAGTTAGGGCAATGATGAAGGTGGTCCACAAACCCTGGTCCTGTGAGGTCACATTCAGTATTCTTCCTACATCAAGTTGCATGGATTTGTTTCTAGCTCAGAAGCAACTTTGGAATCTTCTACTCAATGTTGGGCAAAAGCTAGATTAGATAGAGTTTCTATCCCTTACTAAACTTCTCAGTGGGCCACTGGTCTCAGTGTTGCCTAAAATGTATATTCTAGTTGAATCCCTCAATATGATCCTCCAAACCACTAATTCTCTCAATGGATTTAAGCAGGAGTTTATCACTATGTTATTTTAATGAAAATTTTTTTGATTCAAAGGACTTCTACCTGATTGATCCTTGTTCAAAGCTGCTTTTAACTTCTGCCTTTTGTTTCAAGATATATTTTTAGTGGCTCTATCCTTTCTTTAAAGATCAGAAATATTCTAAAATAATTTTCACATTGCTCTACTATTCTCATTTCATCTAATGTAAACTCATATGCCCTATGTTTTTGTTGTTGGTTAGGACTCTGTATTAGTGTTCTACATGTGTTTTATAATTTTTGTTTGCAGGCTCAATTTCAATGAAAGCTTTTTCCTCCCTGTTTTTTCACTCTTGTCCTTGTTTTCTCCCTCCCTCCCACTCCAGAAAGGTTTCTGTTGGCCTCTAGGCAGACTGAAACCCCTAGAATAGAAATCATCTTCCAGGGACGCCTGGGTGGCTCAGTTGGTTGGACGGCTGCCTTCGGCTCGGGTCATGATCCCGGAGACGCGGGATTGAGTCCCGCATCGGGCTCCCGGCTCCGCAGGGAGTCTGCTTCTCCCTCTGACCTTCTCCTTGCTCATGCTCTCACTGCCTCTCTCTCAAATAAATAAATAAAATCTTTAAAAAAAATCATCTTCCATCAATCAGTCTTCCCTAGAGTGATACTGGGGTCACAGGCTGTGTACCTATCATAGTACCTGGCTCTGCCCAGTCTGGTTGCAAGACTGTACCTGCCTCCTTCAACTTCCCTTGGTCTGTAACACCCTGAGAAGACCTGGGGTTATGGCTGAGCACATTCCAGAGAGACATACTCCCTAGGTGTTACCTCTGAACTATTAGCTGTATAGATTAAGGCAAGAAACATCTTTCTTTACCTTGTCTCTCCTTGTCTCTAAAGTGGGGATATAACTGGGTCTACTTCATTGGATTGTGAGAATACATTAATCCAAGTAAGAAGTTTAGAATAATCAGTGCATGACACATAGCAGATACTCAATAAGTGTTAGCTCTAATTCCAATGAGCCAGCCTAAGCATCTCTTTTTGTCTCCTTTCCCAGACAGGGAAACCCTAACTCTTGATTTCAGGTCAAAACCCTAGTCCCCTCTCCTGTGTGGGAGCACTGTTCATCTCTCTACTTGAGATAATGAACTCTTTGCTGCCTGAGCCTATTTCTGGTCCTGGAGCTTAGCAGGCCTACAGCAGTGGCCTTGTGTTTTATGTGTGTTTCTGTACCATTTGAAGCCAGAGGTTGGATCTTGTGTTTGCATTTGGAGGGTCTTTTACATTTTCTCTTTTCTATTTTTATCAACTGCTGGCTAGGAAAGTTGGAGAAGGATTTGGCTCTGGCTCACCTCCTAGTCATAGACTTGAAGCACCATCTTTATTCTTCATTGGGGTATTACTGATAGGTAACACTGTGTTAGTGCTAGGCATACAACATAAGGATTTAATACATGCATTTATTATGAATAGATGTTAACTAAACTTGTTATTATCACCATACATGGTTATAATTCTTTCTTGTGAAAAGAACATCTAAGATCTACTCTCTTAGCACTTTCATATATTTAATACAGTATTAACTATAGTCACCATACTGTACATCTCCAGGACTTATTTCTCTTATAACTGAAAGTCTGTACCTTATGATCACCTTCACCCATTTCACCCTTTCAACCCACCTCTGGAAACCACTAATCTGTTCTCTGTACCACTTCAGTTCACTGTTGTGGTTGTTGGGTTGTTGTGGGTTTTTTTTTTTTATTTCTTTTCAGCATAACAGAATTCATTGTTTTTGCACCACACCTAGTGCTCCATGCAATGCATGCCCTCCATAGTAACCACCACCTGATTCCCCCAACCTCCCACCCCCCACCCCTTCAAAGCCCTCAGGTTACTTTTCAGAGTCCACAGTCTCTCATGGTTCATCTCCCCCTCCAATTTCTCCCAACTCCCCTCTCCTCTCCATCTCCCCATGTCCTCCATGTTATTTGTTATGCTCTGCAAATAAGTGAAACCATATGATAATTGACTCTCTCTGCTTGACTTATTTCACTCAGCATAATCTCTTCCAGTCCCGTCCATGTTGCTACAAAAGTTGGGTATTCATCCTTTCTGATGGAGGCATAATACTCCACAGTGTATATGGACCACATCTTCCTTATCCATTCATCCGTTGAAGGGCATCTTGGTTCTTTCCATAGTTTGGCGACCGTGGCCATTGCTGCTATGAACATTGGGGTACAGATGGCCCTTCTTTTCACTACATCTGTATCTTTGGGGTAAATATGTTGGTTTTTTTTTAATTCCACTAATGGATCATGATGTATTTGTCTTTTTCTGACTTATTTCACTTAGCATAATGCTAACGTCTATCCAAGTTGTGGCAAACAGAACAGCCTTTTTGTGGCTGAATAATATTCCACTGTACATGCATACACTATAGCGTCTTTAATCATCTGAAAATGGACACTTGTGTTTCTAGGTCTGAAGTATTATAAATAATGTTGTAATGAACATGGAGGGGTATATAGCTTGAAGACAATGATTTCGTTTCCTTCAAATAAATATCCACAAGCGGAATTGCTAGATTACACGATAGTTTTATTTTTTACTTTGAAGAATCTTCACATCATTTTCCATAGTGGCTGCACCAGTTTACATTCGCACCAACAGTTGCAGCATCATCTCGACTCTTTTTCAGACTCTGATGCCGGTCCTACTAAGCTACGCTATACCACCCAGCAGGGCATCACTCTCTCCAATCACTCCATCACTCTCTCCAATGTGAATCATCCAGAGAAGGGAAACCAAGATTTTTCTCTTCTAATTAGAGGCTCTTCTAAGCTGACAAGTTTGGCTCTGGTGGATGAGGGCTGATCCAACATGAGCTTAACTAATTAAACATATTTCATCCTGAAGAAAATGTTGTTTCTGACTCCATTCCCTGCCCTCCTGCACCACTTCTCTCAAAGTCCTACCTGAGCCCCTTTGAAAGCTGTAGTCAATATCCTATAACATGGCGGCTCCCAAACCCGGCTATCAGTTCTCTTTCTAAAAACAACACCTCAAGGCTCCTCCCCAGGATTTAGTAGGCCTGGAATGGAACTCAGGAAACTGATATTTTTTTAATTCAAGATATAAATAGCTTATTGCATACCTACTAGAATGACTAAAATCAAAAAAACTATTACATCAATTGTTGGAGGGATATGGAGCAACTTGCATTCAGTGATGATGGGAACATAAGAAGTAAGCATACACCTACCATCTGTAACCATTTCATATACCAGCCATGTCACACCTTGATTTTACCCAAGAGAAATGAAAATGAAAGCACAGAAAGTTACACATATATACTCATAGCAGCTTTCCTTGTAATAGCCCCAAACTGCAAACAACCTAAATGTCCACCAACAAGTCAATGATTAATCAAGGTACAGCCATGCAATGGACTCATCAAAATGTACTACTGACACATGCAGCAATGTGGATCAATTTCAATTATTTTGAGTCAAATAAGCCAAACTCCTCCCCCTCAAAAAGACTACATATTATATTATTCTCCTTATAAAAAATTCTAGAAAATGAAGGCTGCCTGTGGTAACAAAAAGCAGATCATTGGTTGCCTAGAGAGAGAACCAGGAGGAAAGGAGGATAAGTGGGAGGTATTACAGACTCAATGAAACTTTAGGAGGTGATGAGTAGGTTCCGTATCTTGATTGTGGTGATGTTTTCACAAAGGTATACATATGTCAAACCTACCAAATTGTGTATCTGAAACGTATACACCTTATTGTACCTCAAGTTTAAAAATCTAAATGGCCTGCCGGAAAGAGATGGCAGCATCCTGAAAAGTCATTGGACTCAAGTCACTGACTCCATGGGACCACCACCTCATGTACCACCCCTAAAACCCACCAGGTGACACCAATCTAATTGTATGCTTTAAGCTCTACCCTGACTACCCTCCAGTCACCTTCAGATTAATTCTTTAAATACAATTTGTAAATAAATGTGGACTTAAATAAATTTACACTAAGTATTTTTATTTGGCTACTTCTGTTAAGTCCTTTGCCCAGATACCTGGTAACCAAGGACTTTGAAGAACACGTTGACATTGTGCCCACAGATATTTACAGACCACCAGCAGGCACAGCACAGGACTAGGCACCTAATGGGTTAGAGGGGCACGATGGAGGGGACCAGTAAAAATGAATAGAACACAATCTTGCCCAACAAATAATGTGTCACAGTGGCTTAGAGCTTGGGCTCAGCATTCTGACAGCTAAATATATAGTTTGGTGGCAGCAAGAAAACCACTACCTTAAATAACTGAATTTTTCACTTTTCGAATAATTAGGTTGCATCAAATGGACAGGCAGAGGTTGGCACCAAAACTTAATTAGTATGGTGTCCTCTGTGAGCAGAGCAGGAATATTATCCTGCAGGCTTGAGTTCAGTGTGGGGAATGTGAATAGGGAAACTCTAAGGGAAAATATAGGAGAAGTGTTGAATGTGGGCATGGAGGAAGTGGCAGAAAATGGGCCTTGGGTTTTTAAACTGGAGAGGGGCATGATCAGATAAACATTTTAGAAAAATAAATCTAGACGATGGATTGGAGTTGAGAGGAGACTGAGGCCCAGCAGACAATTAGGAGGCTTCTGCAATCATCCCAGACATGGCTGATGAAGCACTGACCCTCAGGGAGTAAAAATCCATCATGTGAAAGTAAAAAACAACTTAATTTGGTTAGCCTCTCTGAATTCCTTTTAAGGAACAAATAAAAAGTCAAATTCGTCTAATATTTTAGTTAAGAATGAGTAACAAATTGTATTCAATAAGCAGATTTTTTTAAAGCTTTATTTATTTGACAGAAAGAGTGTGCACAAGCAGAGGGAGTGGCAGGGGGATAGAGAGAAGCAGGCTCCCTGCTGAGCAGAGAGCCTGATGCAGGGCTGGATCCCAGGACACTGCGATCATGACCAGAGTCAAAGGCAGATGCTTAACTGACTGAGCCACCCAGGCACCCCAATACAGAGAGGTTTTAAGTATACTTAAAGTTGGGAAAGGCAGTCTCATGCATGCCCTCCTCTTTTGACCCTTACACCAGCAATGTAAGAATGGGCCCTGGGCCTGGAACACTTCCTTACCAAGAGATAAAGAACCCGCAGTTTGTGCTGAACTTAGTGCCTTGTGTGGAATTATCTTTCCCTGTTTCAGACCCAATATATGCTCCTTTTTCTTAAGCATGTGTGTCATATAGCACTTTGTCAACCCCACTGCCATATTTGTCCCCTGTAGGCAGGGGTTAGGGTCCTGCTACAGCACAATCTGGGTACGTGCAGGCCACCTGCCCTGTGCTGGCTGCTGAGAGGAATCTCTTGGCCACTGGGGACTGAAGTCCAATACTGAAGCTGATCTTTCCCTGTCTCTTCTCTTTGTAAGGAAAGCACTGTTCCTTCCAGTTTCACTGCCTAACTGTGTTGTGTTTTCCTTGTTGACTCCAAAGCCAAGGTTCACTGTGCAGAAGTACTCAATATCTCTTCCTAGTGATAAGTAACAGATGTTATGGTTCATCACTTAAAACCAATATTATAACCAATGAGGGAAAGGGGGTGGGGAGAAGGATAAAGACTGGCTGTTGCCACAGGGCAGGGTGAAAGAAGGTGAGGACTTGAACCAAGACACTAAGATGAAGATTGGGGAGGAGAACAGAGGTTTAAAAACTGTGAGACAAATTTGATAGGACTCAATATATTAAATAAGGAATATACTAACCATGTCAATCACAGTGTCTCTATGCCAGCTTCCCTTCTGAAGGATAACTGTCCAGTTCCTATCATTTAGGGAAAAGTAGTCATTACTTCATATCACATTAACTTGCTCCTCCTGTGGCAGGTACTGAGAGTAAGATAAATGCCTGCATAAGGGAAGGCTCACAGTAGGCTAACAAGTACGCCACAATGATACCTAGTGTGAGGGGCCAAGCCAGTCTGATTCCTGATCCCCTGAATCAGAAACATTGAACATAAAGAAAAGCAGGCTGTGGAAATAGGTCCAGAGGCCCAAATGAGATTAAGTTGAGGCTATATGAAGGAGAAAGTCAGGTTGAAATCACAGGAGATCATAGAAAGCCAAAGTTTTGAAGATAATCTATGATGAAAAGATACAGAATGGAAGAAAAGAAGAAGGGAGTTAACTGTCAGAGGTGTTGGGGTCACAAAAATGACCAGGAAGTTCTAGAAACTGTTCTACAAACATCCCAAACGTGGTTTCTAGAGCTGTCTTGGGTCCAGTTGCACTTCCTATAAGGCCTGTCTCATTGCCATTAGAACAAATCCTCATTCCTTGGGCAACCTAAAGATATAACTAGAATAAGAAGAAAAAATATAAACGCTTCAAGGATGTCTCTCTGGTTTGTAACTTGGGTAAACAGGTAAACACTGGTGTCATCAATTTAAAGAATCTAAGAATAGGAACAATATTCGAAAGGAGGAGGACAGGTTTATCCCAAGACCTCCTGAATTTGAGAGGACTATGATTCTTTCAGGTAAAAGCAGCCAGCAGAGTTGGTCTTAGACTTGAAATGTGGAGAGGAGGTCAGAGCTAGAGATAGATATTTCATCCTCATCAGCATATGGCTAATATCTGAAATGGCAAGTGCGGAGGATATCAACCAGGGCAATAGTATAAAATAAGATGCAGAGAGCTGGGGTTGAAACCCTAAGGAACACCAATATTCCAGCAGCAGATGGAGAAAGGGGAGCTGCAAATAAGTCATGGGGGACTGGTCAAAGATGTATAAGGAAGGAATGGAAAACATGGCCCACAAAGGGCAAAATGATAGAGTTTCAAGGAGGACACAACCTGAAGTGTCCAATGCAACATACAAGTTACTAAGAATTAAAGAGGGTCTACTGGATTTGGATATTAGGAAACTATAGCAAAAGTACTTTCAATCAAGATAAATATGGAAGGAAAATTACAATTAATTGCAACAAGTATGGAACTTCATGTCAAAAGGTCACAGGGAAAGCTGGTAATCAAGAAAGTAAAGCCAGGGGGGAGGAGCAAGATGGCGGAGAAGTAGCAGCTGAGACGACATCGGGTAGCAGGAGATCAGCTAGATAGCTTATCAAACCATTGCGAACACCTACAAATCCAACGGGAGATCGAAGAGAGGAAGAACAGCAATTCTGGAAACAGGAAATCGACCACTTTCTGAAAGGTAGGACCGGCGGAGAAGTGAATTGAAAGCGATGGGAGGATAGACCGCGGGGGAGGGGCCGGCTCCCGGCAAGCGGCAGAGCCACGGAGCACTAAATCGGGACTTTTAAAAGTCTGCTCCACGGAGGGACATCGCTCCAGAGGCTAAACCGGGGTGAAGCCCACGCTGGGTCAGCGTGGCCCCAGGTCCCGCAGGGTCACAGAAGGGTGTCTGAGTGTCGCAGAGCTCACAGGTATCGGAGCGGGAAGCCGGCTACAGAGACAGAGCCGAGGAGTGAGCTCTCAGCTCGGGGTTACCTTGAACCGGTCGCAGGCTGGGTGAGCTCGGAGCGCGGCCAGAGGCGAGGGATATGGGGGTAGCCGGGGCTTTTCTCTGAGGAGTGGAGCCCCGAATCTCAGCTCTTCCGGGCCGGAGACTAGGAGGCCGCCGTTTTCATTCCCGTCCTCTGGACTCTACGGAAAGCGCTCAGGGAACAAAAGCTCCCAAAAGCGAAGAAACCGAGCGGATTACTCAGCCCGGCCCGGGTAAGGGCAGTGCAGCTCTGCCTCGGGCAAAGACACTTGAGAATCACTACAACAGGCCCCTCCCCCAGAAGATCAAAAGAAATCCAGCCAAGACCAAGTTCACTTAACAAGGAGAGCAGGGGAACTCCAGAGGAGGAGAAAGCAATGCGCGGAATTCATGGCTTTCTCCCCATGATTCTTTAGTCTTGCAGTTAATTCAATTTTTTCT
>PISX010015795.1:0-48096 GCA_004024625.1 Mellivora capensis
GCAAGCTGGTGCAACCGCTCTGGAAAACAGCATGGAGGTTCCTCAAAAAGTTGAAAATAGAACTACCCTATGACCCAGCAATTGCACTACTGGGTATTTACCCTAAAGATACAAACGTAGTGATCCGAAGGGGCACGTGCACCCGAATGTTTATAGCAGCAATGTCTACAATAGCCAAACTATGGAAAGAGCCTAGATGATCAACAGATGAATGGATAAAGAAGATGTGGTATATATACACGATGGAATACTATGCAGCTATCAAAAGAAATGAAATCTTGCCATTCGCAAAGACGTGGATGGAACTAGAGGGTATCATGCTTAGTGAAATAAATCAGTCAGTGATAGACAACTATCATATGATATCCCTGTTATGAGGAAGTGGAGATGCAACATGGGGGACTAGGGGAATAGAAAAAGAAGAAAAGAAACAAGATGGGATTGGGAGGGAGGCAAACCATAAGTGACTCTTAATCTCACAAAACAAACTGAGGGGTGCTGGGGGGAGGGCGTCGTGAAAGGCGGGTGGGGTAATTGACATTAGGGATGGTATGTGCTATGGTTAGTGCTGTGAAGTGCGTAAACCTGGTGATTCACAGACATGTACCCCTGGGGATAAAAATATGTTTATAAAAAATAAAAATTAAAAAAAACCCAACAACAACAACAAAAAAAGGAGCATCTACGTAAAAAGAAAAAAAAAAAAAAGAGAAAAGTTATCACAAGAAAAAATGTGTAATTGCTTGAGGTGATGGATGTTAAGTAAACTTAATATGGTAATCATTTCATGGTAAAGACATATATCAAATCATTATATAATACTGACATAGTTATATGTCAATTATGTTATTCATGGTTCTCCAGAGAATCAGAATCAATAAGATAGATAGATATAGATTAATAAATAGATAGATATAGATATTATAAGAACAAAATAAATAAGTATGAAACTTGGGGATTCTTCTATATTGAGAGAATATATATATATATACATGTATATAGAGAGAAAGGGAGGGAGAGTGAGAGAGAGAATAAAGAATTGGCTCACATGATTATAGAGGCTATGAAGTCCCATTATCTGGATACCTAGGATGGCTGATGGTGTAAGTTCCATTCTGAAACCCGGCAGACTCAAGACCCAGAAAGTGTTGATTTTTCATTTTCAGTCTGTAGGCAGGAAGAAACTGATGTTCCAATTCAAACAGTCAGACGGGAGGAGTTCCCTCTTATTCAGTCTTTTTTTCTATTCAATTCTTCAGTTGACTGGATGAGGCCCACTCATATTGGGGAAAACAGTCTACTAAGATTCTCAATTCAAATATTAATCTCATCCAGAAACAACCTCACAGACACACCAGAATAATGTCTGAACAAATGTGTGGGTACCCATGACCCAATCAACTTGACAAACAATAGTAACAAAATAAATTTCAGTAAATTGAACTATTCATTCAATAAATATTTGAGGCCCCACACTAAGTATGATGGCAGATACAAATATTACGGGCTAGACTTAAATCTAACTGGAAACATAATACATCAATAATATACTCATGGAAAATGTTATCAAGAGGTATAAATACTGTGCCAAGGCAGATTGTTTTTAAACACAGTCCACATGACATTGCCATTATTTCAAGCTTGTAGATTAGGGAGGTAGGAGTGGCATCACTTTGACTCACAAGAGAAGACAGTAGTGCTCTAGATCTTGAATTATAGATTCAACTTGAATATGTGAATATGAAACATAAACAGAATGTCATTCTTCAAGGAAGATGTGACATGTATGATGTCCATAGAAAAATTTCCTCATTTGAATTTATTTAATATAACTTGGACTTGAGTTGCATAAAGAAAAACCCTGAATGGTAAGTCATGAAAATAATGTATAAGACAACTATTAGAGGATTGTGTATGCCAGATAATAGCATTTGAATAACTTTTTATAGATAATATGTAGCCATTGAATATTTTGGGGTGGGTTAATATTGACAATGAGCTTGTATTGGGTTGATAAGAGTCCTAAGTAATTAGAGGCAATGAAAATATAAAGAAATGGATGGTGAATAAAACTATTTTTATAAACATAGTAAGTAGATATTGGGAGGGTGGAGCATGACTTTGAGGTTTTTAGACTGAGTAAAGCATTAGAAATGATGTAGCATTCCCTGTAGAGAGGGAAAACTGGAAGGATTGCTGATTTTGAAATGGAGATGAGTTAAAGTTTAGATATATTAAACTTGAGGTGAAGAAAGTCATTTGACTTGAGAGGTTCATTAGGCAACTGACAACTGGACTGGGACTCAGGAAAGAGTTCCAGGTTAAATGTGTATTTAATGGACAAACACAATGTGGTGGTAGTTAAAATACATTTTTTTAAAGTGAGTGAATTTTATAGGAGTTATAGAAATGGGTATGGAGTTTGGGAATTCTACATCAAAAAATAAGGAGACCCCTGCAGTAGAAAAAAATAACAAGTAATAGAAAGAAACCTACTTTATTCAATACCATGCAAAAATGAAGAGAAAATTGTTAAAATATGACCAAAGAAAATGAAAAATGTGAAAAAGAAATATTCCACAACTAGATTTTATTAATAGCAATGGTGTTGAATTTCTGATAGTGCTAATTCTAGCTAAATATTGGAGGGAAAGCAGTAAAGATAGCCTATTTTTTAAAAGTTGACAGTTAAAGGACAGAATAATACTCTGAGAATGCAGCCAAGTTCTGTTGTCAGTTTTTTTCAGGAGAAAAAATTATTTGTATTCTTTATACATTTAAGTATAGTTTTTAAAAATACAAACCCCCCACACAATTTAGAGGTAGGAAATTCAGTTACTTGAGAGAGATACAATAATTCATGAAGTGCTTGATAACTTATCAAAACTAATATAGTCAGCAAAATATGGTATTAAAATATATTTGGATCAAACTTTATATTAATCATAGGACAAGCTCATATAATATAAATGTTTCCTTTACTTAATTTGGGTGAAAAAAATGCAGTAAGAAAAGAGAGCAAATGAGGTCACTTAAACTCTGGTTTGGGGATGATAGTTGTATTTTTTAGCCATCAAGTAATAACACCTTTGATTTAGAGTGACATTGAGCCATAACATCAGGTTGTGAAAATTTAAGACACTGGTTCAATTTCCCATCAGATGGCCCAGCCATTTATAAGTGAAAGCTCCCATATATCAGTGATAAATGTAAAAACAAAAAGTTTTGGTGGCTGTAAAAAATGGCCTCAGGAATACTGGGCTTTGATAGACATAATATCTAGTTTGATAGGCATAATATCTAGATTGTAAACTGATAAGTTGTCATTTGTCTTATGATGTCATTGATGGCTGAAATCAACCGTTGCTTATTAGTTTGTATCTAGTGTTTTATTTTGTTTTCTGAAATAATGGATTAGCTCTAAGGCTCTAGTACTCATTCTAGGTTGTCATTAAATTTCCTTTCACTTTATTCACTTCATTCTCGTCCCTCCCCCATACACAAGGACTTTTTCTCTCTTTTTCATTTTGTTATGTATGTATCCTATTGTAAATTATTGCATGAATTATTACAATTCTTCTGCTAAAATTAACAAATGCTGTGTGTTTATTTTAAACAGGAGAAATTAACAGTGGTCTATGTATCTGCAACACTATTTGTGTAGAACCATATAACTATCATACGCTAAATAATGTTATTTCTTATTATTGTTCTTAGTGGTTGGTTCCATGTGAAATAAAGTTCTTTTGCCTTAGGAAGATATATTGGAATATAAGATAAAATAAGTTGTTTTAGTATTTTTGATAGACACTATATTATTTATGATTCTGAGATGAGTGGAACTTGAAAAAATAGGATTTTTATTGTTTATTATTAACTGGAATTTCTATTTCCCTAACACACGAAATTCTTCACTTACAAAAGATGGTGTCTAAGTTGACAGCAGTAGTCCTTACAAGAAATGTCAGTTTATAAAACTATCGATCATTTTAGAAAAGAAAGTATACATGGGGATTGCAGCATGAAAAAAAAAAAAGATGCCTTAATGTTTTTCTGAAACTGTTGTAAAAGTAGGAGGTTTGATGGTGCATGAAGTATAATGAAAGGTTAAGAAATAGACTTGAATGGAATATCTGAAGAGATAAGTGATAAGACTTTTTCAGACTGTAGAAATATAGATAAGTACCAGAATGGCATGACAGCTGTGAAGTGAGGTTAAGGTAACCATTTAGGGTGCCAGTAGACATGTAATATAGGGATGAATAGAAACTATTCAATAGACAAGGAAGACATAGAATGGGCTAAGATAAACACATTATATCTGACTACTAAACTTCTAAAGGCAAACCAAATGAGAATAGTATGGATGCGTCTATCATTTTCCCTTTTTCTTTTTTCATTTTTCAGGGGCAGTTGCCCAGTATTGTGGTGATTGTGGAAAAGGAAAAGCTATGCAATCAGACTGTGTAAAAATTAAGTTATGATCAATGTGAAAAAAAATAACCCTGAAACATAGGCTTCATTGATTATCGTTTTTTGAAACATTCAGTTCTGAATTTGTGATAAATTTCAACTTTATATTTAATCAAATGGTTGCAGAATAGTTCAAATTTTCCTAAGCAAGATTCATTTCTCGCCTGTAAGCAAAGCACCTAATTGCTTCACTTTAAGAAAAAGTTTAGAAGAAATTTGGATTGTGTTTGAAAAAATGAAGAGGTTAAAAAAATACTACCAACATTACACAAAATTTTAAAAACCTGAGGGGAGATAAATTTCCACCTTGTTTTATGAAGAATGCAAAAACTTGATGAGCACTTGACAAGGACATGACAAAAAAAGCAGAATATCAGACTATATCTTGCATGAACATAGGTGCAATTCTTCTTAGCTAAGTATTAGCAAATTGAGGTTAGTCATATAAAAATGACAAGAAATCATGATCAAGTGATATTTATTCCAAGCTTGCAATGTTTATTTTATAAAAGAAAGTCAATGTAATTCACCATATAAAGAGAATTAAAGAAAAAAAATCATAGGATTATCTCAACAGATGCAAAAGTAGCTGATGAAACTCAACAATGATTCATGATTTAAGGAAAAAACCCTCAGCATTCTAGAAATAAAAGAAAATTTCATTAATCTGATAAAAAGCACTTACAAAATACCTGTAGTTACCATCACATCTAATGTAAAACATTAAACCCTTTTCTCTTGTGATCAGGAAAAAAGTAATGATGTTTGCTTTACTTTTATTCAACATTTACTGGATGTCTTAATCATGGAAATAAGGCAACAAAATAGAAATTAAAGTCATAATGTTCAGAAGGGAAGAGAAGTGTATTGATTTGTAGAAAATGTGACTATGTTACCTAGAAAACTTATTGGGGGGGGATACACAGTTTAGTGAATTAAGCAAAGTCAAAGTATACAAGGTCACAGAATACATTGCAGTATACCAAAATTAATTGCATTTCTATGTACTAGCAACAGAAAATTATAAAATTAAATTTTAGAGGATACCAGTTATAATATAAAAAATAAAATATATGGACTTTTTATGCTGAAAACCATAAAGCATTGCTTATAAAAATTAAAGACCTAAAAAAAGCTAGGGATAAATGATGTTTTTGGAGTTGAATATACAATTGTTATGATATCTACTCTTACAATTTTATTTAATATAATCATAGTTAAAACTAACGCCAAAATTTTCATCTTCAGGAGAATTATGGTATACCCATTCATTGGAATATTAGTAAATAACAAAAGTAATGAACTACATGCTTCCATTTATATAAAATCCTGGAACAGATAAAACTAAAACTATTAGTAACAAAAGATTGGTAGTTACTTGTAGCAGAATAGGAAGTTGATGCATGAGGGAAGAAAGTTGGAAGATAAAAATGAGTTCCTTAAACAGTAGCCATTGAACAGTACACTTAAAATCATTGCCTCTCATTGTGAGTTATAACTCAGTGAAGTTGACCTTTAAAGGGCAAATATTGCTATAGGGTGACAGAAATAAGAAAGATCCTTCTGAAAAGGCAGGAATTGACTCAAAAGGGGCACAAGGGAACTCACTGGGGTGAAATAAGTGTTTTTTATACTATTTCAGATTGGTGTTTACACAGGTGTCTTCAATTGACAAAATGCATCGGTCTGAGTACTTAATATCCATTCATCTCATTTCATTTAAATTATTTCTCAATAGAAACCTGATCTGAACAGAACAATTTCAGGAGATCTCTCTTTTTTTTTTTTTTTTTTGGATTAACTCTCAGAGCCAGAACTGAAGATCATGACATGGAAAGTTTTCTAGGCCATCTATATCTATCTATCTATCTATATATATATATATATCTTAAAGTGTATTGAACTTTAAGTACACACTGTAACTCTTTAAATTCTAATTCTCTCCTATCTCTTCATCAGTAAATCATGTACTTTCTTTTGTTTTTATATAGTATATAAATTTAAAAAGTTATTTTCCTTTTATATGTGTCCATTTCTCAACACTTGTTTTTTTAAAGATTTATTTATTTATTTGAGAGAGAGAGCACAAAAAAGGGAATCTCAAGCAGACTTCCCGCTGAGTGTGGAGCTGACCTGGGGCTCTGTCTCATGACCATGAGATCATGACCTGAGCTGAAGTCAAGAGTTGGACACTAACTGACTGAGCCACCCAGGCACACCTCTCAACAGTTTCTTAATATGTATATATTGCTTGTTGACATTTGTAATAATTAGGAAGCTGGGACTTCATATCTTACATTCACATTAAAAGTGAAAAAAAAACCCTTATACCATCAATGAGCTTATTTATTAAATTAAAAAATAATCAAATAATATTACTTTATATAAAAAATATAATAGTACAGTGTGGCATACAATAATAAGTTGTCATCTTGTAAGGTGGTAGGAAGCAGACGGGAGAAGGATACAATAGGATTACCTCATGGAGAGTTAATATTAGTCTGATCTGCACACAAATATTTTAATAAATGAGTTTGAAGATGACAGTCCAGGTGCATGTCTCTACCTAATTCAGTTCTCTCTCTTGCTTAATTATGTTTTTTGAAATAATTCTCAAAATTTTAAACAGAGCATAGCATATTAACAACACTGTCACATATATCAATGACTCATTTGTCCAGAATAGATAGTTTAGGAGCAAGTGAGTGGTTAATTCCCTGAGTTTTATGAGGAGCTTTTCCCCTAGGAATCCTTACCACAAGGTTACTCTAGTAAATTATTTAGTAAAGCACTGAAAGATCAAGGAAATTGCTGTGACCTCATCTCAAAACATTTGAAGTTCTAAAGTTTATGAGAGGGCTAACAGGCAAATTACATCAGCCTCAAAAAACACAGTATACCAGCTGACGGTTATATTTGTGAGTTTCCAGTGTATGTAATTGCTTGAGTCAAGAGTAAATGCAATCTGCTGTGTTAACCATATGCATATGATATTCTTGTTGGTCCAATATTATAAAGTAAGCTGTCTGTAAACCCTATGAAGCTGTGCCCTGTGTCTTCCAATCACATAATGTGACTGTCATTTACGATTGCCAAATAAATATAGAAGGTTAATTAAGCAGAGGCAAATGCAACAACTTCTAGTCAAGATTACCACCTAAAATTTTAGTTGAAATCAGAAGAATTCTTGAGTAAATTATGAATGTAGGTAAAAGGAAAATTTTCTAAAATAAATTTATGAGGGTGCCTGGATGGCTCAGTTGGTTAAGTGTCTACTTTTGGATCAGGTCATGATCCCAGGAACCTGGGATTGAGCCCCACATGGGGCTCAGTGGAGAGCCTGCTTCTCCCTCTTCCTCCCCTTGCTCATGTTCCCTCTCTCTCTCTCTCAAATAAAATCTTTAAAAAAAAAGAAATAAAATATTAAATTTATGGACCTAAACCTAGACAGTCAATGAATTTACTCACTGAAGAACCACAAAATCATCTTGTCAACACAGGCTATGAATATGTGTCATTGGTAACCCTATGGAAACAAAGGAAAGATGAATGGTATATTTATGATATCATAGTTTTTATTATGCCCTTTGAAATAAGTTATGTTTGAGGTGTGTATGATGAAAATTATAATAAAAAATGCCAGAAGAGACAAAATTTTGATTCCCCCCAATTTATCACGTCCATCCAGAAAGATCTATCAGAGGTTCTCATATCTCTGAAGTTAATTTTGAGACCAATTCAGGAATTCTCTTTCTTGGTCAGTAAACTAAGGAACCCCGCTAAGCTCTAGATCATTCCCTAAGTTTCTAATTAGGTTGAAAAGAAAATAAACAAATTTAATAACCATCCTGTGATGGGTTTAGAAGTTAATTTTATTTTAGTATCCTCTGAACCCCTTGACTCACAAGGCTAACCCAAGAACAGAGCCAACTTTTATTCAGGCTTAACTCCTAATAGAAGTGATACAAAACAGAGGCCAGATAAGGGCCAGGCAAGATGGTCTTTGCCACAATCACATTTATCTCTAGAGAAATAAGAGGAAATGCTTGGATATACTGGAGGCATCCTGGACAGTTTTCCTGTTGTCCTCATTATCTGAGGAAATGTCAGTCAGTGAACTTTTCTGCTTTGTTTTATTTTTACATGGTAAATTATTACCTGCGCTTTATATACCATCTCTCCCACCTTCTCTGGTACCCTGCTCTATCAATCCTTCCATCTCTTTCTTATATCATCATTCCCTGATTCTTTTTCTTTTTTTTTTAAAGAAATATTTTTTTAAAAAGATTTTATTTATTTATTTGAGAGGGAGGCAGAGAGAGAGCACGAGTGGTGTAAGGGCAAAGGGAGGAGCAGACACCCTGCTAAGCAGGTAGCCCAATGTGGGACTCGATCCCAGGACTCTGGAGTCAGGACCCAAGCAGAAGGCAGACATTTAACCAACTGAGCCACCTGGCACCCCCATCATTCCCGTTTTATGCTGGAATTTTCAACTCACCTTACTTTCCTCTTAAGCAAACAAACAAACAAACAAAAACCAAAATCATTGTTTAAGTTCACATATATCTCTAGTTCCTGATTCATCGATTTTCATCTTTTCACTGCCACACTTCACAAAATTGCTGTCTTCCTTTGCTTCCCACTTAACTCTTTAATGCCATATATAGTCTGTATCTATGTCCCTGTAATTCCACTGAAATTGTTCTTGTTATTCCCCAGGCATATCTACTGTAAAAGTAAAAGCACATGTTTCTATCACCATCTCACAAAAACAGCAACAATGTGGCTAAATATTTGGAATGTGGTGCCAGACAGCCTATATACATTTCCTAGTTCTGTAACCCTGAGCAAGTTTACTTAAACTTGCTGTGCCTCAATTACCATATAAGTAAAGCGGGAAGAAAATAGAACTTTCCAAAGTGTGATTGTGAAAATTAAATTATTTAGTCTGTTTAAGGTCATATCAAGTGTCCAGCTCAAGAAATTTAAGTATTAGTATTTCTATTTTCTGAGATATAAAATTGGAGATTATAATAGTTTTTTCATACAAAATGCCTGTGGGGCAATATACCTAAATCAGGATAAAGGGCATTAGTAAATATTCCATAAAACCTAAGTATTTTAAGACTCTTAAAATTGTAAGACTTGGTCACCCCCCCATCATCATTATCTCTCTCTCTCTCTCTCTTTTTTATCATCATTATCTCTTGTTTTTTTTTTTGTTTGTTTGTTTGTTTTTTTGTTTTGTTTTTTTCTGGATGTTTCTTACTGGTCTCCTTTGCTGCATCTTTTCCTCCATTCATCCCATAACCGTAAATTTTCCCAGGGTGCTCTATTTGGAATTTTGCCTTACTAATTCCATATATTCTGCCTTTAAACCTTATACAAATGTATGGTTTTAACTTCACCAGACAAGTGACAACTTCAGACTTTCTGCTTATATAATTCTTATATATACCATTTTTGGGTATCTCAACTTGAATGTCCCTCAAGCACTTCAAATTCATCATGTCTCAAAATACTACCATCATCTTTTCACAGAAACTTCTTCCACTGGATATGATGGTCATTCCTTCACATGTTCAAAACTTAGGAGTTAAATTTGCAATCTCCTTTTGACTCCCCCCACAACCATCTATTTAATCTCTATCTACTACCTGTATATTATATTAACTTGATGACTTTCCTATTTATTTCTTCTTTCCCAGTTCAGGTTTTCTGTAGATTATAACAATAGGCTTCTGTCTATGAATAGACTGGCTTAGCTTCAGTCTATCTGCAATGTTATCTGAATATTCATTATTCCCGTGATTAAGAACTTCAATAGCATTCCTTGGCTTTTAGAATAAACTACAAATCCTTTAGTGTATAACATAAGACATCATCATTTCCTAATTAACTATTTCTTAGTCATATAAAATTTATTGTCGTTTCTTGAATATATTTTTGTGTCCTCCTCTCCATGCCTTCCATATTCTCTTCCTCCTCTCCTTTCCAGATTTCCCCATCCTCTCATCTAGTTAACTTTTACTCAACCTTCAGATCTCACTAATTTCTTGGTCATCTTCTTCAGGAAGATCCCAGTCTCTTATAGAAGCCCCATTCACAGTTAAGATTACTGTGAATATAGCAATCCTGTACTGTACTTGAAATATCAATACTCTTGTCTTTTCCCCCTGGACTATGAACTTAATAGGGACAAGGACTTATCTCCTACTACTCTTTCTCTTTTCCCTCGACCTCAGTTATCCTGGCCTCCTACCTGGTTCCTAATCACCTTTGACATTTTGTTGTACAGGGATTTGAGCACTACTTGTTCCTTCTACCAAATATACCCATGGGTCACTACCTTACCTCTTTCAGAGATTTGCCCAAATCTCATTACCTTAGTGACAACTGCCATGACCACACAATTTAAAGTGAAAACCTCTCCCAGAAGGCCCAAACACCTTACCTTATTAACGTTTATGACATGATATAGTTTATTAATTCAGTTTATAGACCATCTTCTCCCTCGTAATGTAAGCATGAAAGAAGGTCATTTGTTTGTATTGTTTTCTATTGCATTCCTAGAACCTATTTGTATCATTCTCTATTACATCCCTAGTACCTGGAACAAAGTACATAAGTCAACACAAATGATAAATAGAGGCGGTAATAAATGAATAAAACTTCTTTTTAGAGTATATAGCATCAAACACATGATAGGTATTCAATGACTGTTCATAGAGTTAATGATAAATTAAAAACTTTAAGCTATTTGTTTTTAATAGTTAAATTAAATATAAACAACTAAAAAATAAAGTCCTTAAAGATTCCCCCTTTATGGTGAGATTGAAAAATAGTAAACCTTGTAAATTCAGCTATATTTCAGTTTGATGACCTGACAATTAAATTGATTGCAGCTTAATTTTCCTATGAAAGAAGTGAAACTACTTCCCACTTTTTCTCCTATCACCAATTTAGAGAGAACCCTCTGAAACTTTTGCCCAATTATCCCTGAAAAGGACAAAATATTAAGTACTGAGGGAAAACCATACAGGTCATGTATAACTCACCAAACTAATACATCTGTTATAGCAGAATAACTTTCCATTATATGTTCAAATAGTACTGTAATTTAGGGTTGACCAAGAAGGGGTGGTTAGTGTGACAAGAAGCAAGATGAAGATACATTTATACCAATTCTGTGCTCGAGGTCAGCTCTAGTGGCAAATAGATACGCGTTTTGTCTGCCACCGCCCCGGAAAGCCTATTGCATTCGTCACACATACTGCACTCACAGCTTAGGGGTTGGGGAATTAAGTATTAACAAGTGCCAACTGCAGAAGCAGTCTGCAAAATTTCTTTACTTTGCAAAGGGATGAAAACTGAATTGTACTGTTTGGAAGACTATACCTTTTCTAGATCTCCACTGAAAATTCTTATATACCTACTGTTTTATAACTAGTAATTTTGAAACCAAAATATGTATCAATATTGAAGGGTGATCATGATCTAAAAAAACCTCTTTGTTTTGTTTGTTTTAGTGGACTATGGCATTGTATTAGTATAAATTATTGATTTTTTCAAGTGTTTATTTTTTAAATTTTTTTATTTTTTTAAAGTGTTTATATTTTTAAGTTATTATTTTATTTTATCTCCTTAATTAAAATAAATAAAAGCTTCAGAGATTAAATTCATAGAGATAGGCAAAGGGCAGGACATGTATTTATTTTCTAGAAGTAAAGGTGGCCACATATCAATAAGTAAGGGCAAAGTAGACCCTTGCTGTTGGGATACATCAATCTATATCTTCTCTCCACCCAGCCACTTACTTACTGACCATGTGAAGAGGCAAAATCCATTCAAATGTTTTGTGCCTCCTTGTCTTTATTTATAAATGATTATAAAATAATTAACACTTATTAAATCTTAGTGCCAATTTTATAACACTTCCTTTATATCATCACGTTGGAGCCTCACAACTTCAAGGTAGAAGTTATCCATTTATTCTTTAATAGAAGTGGAGTCAGACTATGGGAACATTGCATAACATGCCCTGGCTGTCAGCGCTCCTGAGTGATGGAGCAGGGTTCAAACCTCATGCTGCTCATGCTCTTTCCAATTTGTAATGCTGCCTTCAGGCATGATGAAAACCCCTGCCCTGGAAAGTATGCACAATGGATATGAAAACAAGTTCATTTTATGAAGTAAATTGAAAACTGTAAATTATTATTGAAACTGGGAATCATTTAATAATTACTTACTAAGCAATTATTTATCAAGCAACTGCTATGTTGAAGGATGCCTTGAAAATATGCTACTTGTTTCAACCCTGAAGGAATTTGTAATTTACTATACACATGAGATTAATACATCAAGAAAAAAATCTATGAAAGCACTTATAAATATGTAACTAAATTCTAAATATAGGGCTTCTATAAAAGTTACCTGATATACACAATTATTGTTCTTTGGCAATCAAACAGGATCAGACTCTGGTTACCCATTTCTTTTTTTTTTTTTAAGATTTATTTCTGTATTGGGGGGGAGGGGCAGAGGGAGAGAATCTTCAAGCAGAATTCCTGCTCAGCCGAGAGCACAACCCCTGAAATCATGACCTGAGCCAAAACTGAGAGTCAGACATTCAACCAGCTGGACCACCCAGGTTCCCCAAAACTCTGGTTATCTTAAGCCAAATTGGTTCTTTGGAAAGTATATGATAGTTCACATATTTGTATTGAAAAGCTGGAAGGGGGAAAAAAAGAACATTTCAAAACAGGGAGCTAGACACCTCTGATAGTCTAGACGATGCTCTCTACAGCATCATTTTGATGCATCAGTCTGCTTTAACTATTCTGTCTTTGGGCTGCTCCACTGAATAGTCATTCCTGGAAGGGAGTGTCTGGTTGAGTGCATCCTTGATGGACATCCTTGATGTCCATCCCTTGGATAAGGCAGGGCCAGCATTAAGAGTCCCAGTAAGACCTCATGAAATGGAGGAAAATTAAGGTGCTGTTACCAGTATAAGGAAAGTCAATGATTGGCAGGGAAAATTAAAATGAACACTCTAAGGAGAAAAATCAAGGATTTTTTTGATTTTATAGATTATAGGTGGAAGACTACAATGAAGGCCTAGGAAAGATGTTGATCTTGAAAGACAGGATTTAAATACTTGGGCGCAGAAAATTCTTACAGAAGGAAAGGATTTTTGCATAAAATTAGCAACATACCAAGACTACAGACAATGAAGACAAAGCTCTAAGTTTCTACCTTGGGGAGTTTGGGGCTTCTTTTGTTTCACTTTGCTTTATTTTTAAAAGGATTGTCAAGTCAGTCTACTTTGAAGTATGTTTCAACAAAGTCATCACTACTTACATGGAAAGGAGTTTAAACCATCTTAAAGTCTTTTGTATCATGAGCTGATTAATGGAAATACTTGATTTTTTAGCAAACTTCTAAGAAGCAAATTTTCTCATGAGGATATATAAAGAGAAATGAAATATTAAATCCCTGGGAAATCAGGTAAAATGTTAAAATGGAGATACTTGATTTTCCCACACTGTAATTTATGTCAATTAACTTTACTTTCATTTTATCATCCTTTTGACTTGGCATAATAATCAAATCAATTCCCATTTAATGTCAGATGATCTAACTGCTGTAATATTTTAAAAATGAATTAGATTAACAAAATACAGTTTTTAAGCAATTGCAAAATTTAACATATTAGAACATATTCTTTTACACTCTATGTTGTTGCTTCACAACATAGAATAACAGGGATGCCTGACTGTTGATTTAAAAAATCAGAAGTATATACTTAATTACTGATTTTGAATATATTCTAGAGAGTGATGTTGCCACTTAAACTAAGACTAGTGAACTGGGGATTGATAAGTTTAGGTCTTTTCATTGATCATCTCCACCAAGGACCTTCCAAACATTATATACTTCCTAATAGCACTTACTAGGGTGATTCTTCCTCTACTGCAGCCCATATTTCAAAATAGTCTTCCTAGAAAATCTCTTTGAATGCCCATTGTCTAAAAAATAACTTCCAACTTCTTAACTAGAATTTAAAAGAAAGAACTTTCAGAATATTTTACTATTTTGTGAACATGTTATGCTTTTGATAACTGTCTTTTGTATGCAGTTATGATGCTTCAAATCTCCATTTTGCAAAAAATCAGGTATCCAGTTAAGTGAAGGCACATCCATATAACAATTATATGTTTTTAAATTTATCATGATAATATTAACGACTTATTTTTATTGAGAACTTTCTGTATACCAGAAAATAATTCTAAGCACTTTTTCTATGTAGCATCTCAATTATTCCTCATAAGAAACGATTCAGTAGATGCAAATATGAGTCCCATTTACAGATGATAGAATTAAGAGGTGAGTGAAAATCCAAATAGTCACGTGGCTAGTACTTAGCAAACCAAGATTCAAATCCAGAGATTCTGCAAGGGCTCTGACACAAGATCACCTATGATTAAATCTAAGCTTTGCTGAATACCAGCTGTTTTACTCTGAGCAATATACTTAACCTCTGTAAGTTATCTGTCTGTGGACAGTTAACTCAGTTTCTTCATCTATAAAATGAAGTAATATTAACATAATAATAGTAAACTGAATGAGTTAATATGTATATAGTCCATAAAATAGTACTTAATAATTGCTCAATAGAGGTTAGCTTTTTATTACCTATTAATTTCTATGGAAGTAAAACCTATATGTATACACAAAAATGAGCTGGTGATAAAATATCTTGAAAAAAACATATAAATCAAAGATATTGATAATCCATCCATTCATTTGCACACATGCATTGAGTACATGGTACAAACCAAGAACTATGCTTGGCATTGGTGATATAGCAGTAAAAAAATATATACATTGACTCTGCTTCCATGAAGCTTATCCTTTCAATCTTTGTGATTATAATGGGAGATAAGCAATACATTCTCAGCTTGATCCAGTATTAACCCATCATGGAAGGAATAACAAATCATGCCTTGTTACGAGGCATGGTGGTTGAGGTGATTCATCTAAGAAGGGAAAGAAAAATTTAAATCCAAGGCCTAAAAGGGATCTATCTTTGCCAGCCAGAATCCCTCAGCCAAAGGGGAAAGTATATGGCATGAGACAGTTTCCTAGGCAAATAGAGGAAAGACAACAAATACTCTGTTGATGAAGTCTGGGGGTAAGTTTAAAAAAAATGCTCTGATTGCAAAACTATAATCAGACCACAAAAATTTCCTCTATCAGCAATGTCACTTTGATGATATATCGGAGAGCAATGAGGCTTAAAAGCCTGAATTCTAGCACTTATGTTATGAGACTGCTTTTAGTTCTTGCCCAGAACCTGCTTTCTTTTAGAAACAATGTTTCCCTAAGGCCTTCATCAAGGGGGGGTGGGGGGGGGGTTAGGTGTGTGCTTCTCCAGAGTATCTGCTATCCAGGGAATAGTTAATGGAGTTGCACAACAGGAGCCACGACCTCCAGGTCTCCGCACTTTGGGGAATCCATTTTCAACTTAGATTCTAAGCTGAAAGTGATTCTTTCCATTAAAACAGTTTTTAAAAAGCCTTTCTCATAACCACAGCATGCAAGAAAAAGCCGATCTCTCGAAGAGGCTGTAGACACAGGATGTTCACTTTAGAAATAGAGAAAGTTTCAGTGTGAAGCAGCCATTCTTGCATTTAGCAAAGCAAACACTAAGTTTTGTGGATAGGTGGAAGAATTTTGAGACTAGAGGACATGATAGGAAAGCAGGCAAGGGATAAAGGATGCTGGTGGAAATGATTAATCCCCAGGTCCTCTTAAGTACAAAAATCCAGTCCAAAGCAGAACGATTCCATTAGCCACACTACTTCAGTTATCATCAGCGGAGAAAAACCAGAAAGGACTATCATAACATATTGTAGATGCCTACGTATCATAGACCACATATAATTTCCAATATAGAATGCCATTTCCAACAAATCCTTTAATCCCCTTCAAAAGATGCAAGTTTAAAACCCCAAGAACCAGGGAGATATTACTCCTCTATTAAAATCAGAATTTTGATGGTTGGAGTGGGTGAAAAAGAACATCACTTACATAATTCTTTTGTAATGAGTCATATTTCTCTCCAGGAATATTAAGAAAGCTAATGGAGTATTTGAATCAATTAATTCAATGCAATACCTGCTGAGTCTGGACTATGGATAAAGTACTGTGTTTGTTTATTTAAGGAATATGAAGGTAAATAAGATTCATTTTCTTCTCCCTGAGTCCTTGCTATCATGCAGGAAGTTAGGAACAGACCCACAAAAACTATCATATGAGATTAAATTCATAGACATAATTTTCCTCAGATGTAATGTGATGTTTATACATTCAGGTTCCTTGTACATGGAAGTAGACATTGTTTTCTACCTTACTAAAAAAATGTGACACCGAACAATCCAAACAATAATACGTTTCATACTTTTAAGAGCTGATTTTATGAAATTTTTATCAATATTATCATCTATTTGACAGACATGTTTTTCCTTTAGGAACTTGGAGAGTGCATCTCCATTTTTGTTTCTCATTTTCTCTCCTTCAACTATATTGGTGACTAAATAAGCAAGATAGGGAAAGGAAAAAAAATAGTGTGGAAAAAGAAATTATCTCCTAATGGGGAATCGGGAAAAGCATCATGGAGGGTTTGCATTTACAAGTGAACCTGGAGGACGAAAAGTTTTTGTAATAGAGCTATGGTGGAAGTGAAAAGTACCTCACATAAACAAAAGCTCAGAAACTGGAAAGTGAAGCATATTTGCTACCAACAAGTCATACCATCAGCCTGGATAATAAGGGGAATGTGAAGAAATGAAAAAGGTATACAGAACTGCCTCTGGGGTCCCTATATTTAACCAAGTAAAGTGTGGCCCAATCAGGTAAACACTTTGTGGTACCTGAAGCGCCTGTTCGGCAGAACACATTGCAGCATCATTGATTTTTAGGAACGCACTGAAGTAAAAACAAGTAGTTATTTATTTTAAATGTGACTTTCTTTTTTTTTTTTTTCTTTCCCATTTTGGTCTGTGAGGCCACCTATGAACACATGAAAGGAATTCTCCAGGGCCATTTTCTAATTTAACCCAAATGAAGAGATTCACATTGGCAAGTAATTTGAGTTCTCAGTTTAACTAGTGGAGGGATGCACACTGAATAAAAATTGGATTTTTAATATTGGCCTTGTTTGCATAACCTAGGGAGTTTGTCCTAATAAAACGAGGGATGTTTATTCAATTCTGGACTGATCACCTTTCTGACAGGTACCAGGTAACTGGGTTGGGGTGGACAGGCAGACCTGCTACAGAAAGCAAGTACCTCCAGAACACGCAGACAGGACTTTGGAAAGAGAGATGACGGATAAAGTTTCAGTCCTCAGAATGTTTCTTATTGTTACTATTAGGTAAATATGTTCTTATCATAAAAAAGTGTTCTCTGACATGACACTTTGGAATTAGGCGTGAACAATAGTAGTATAGCATAGTAGAAAAATCGGGAATCCAAAACCTGAATCCCAACCTCCACATAAAATGAAATTCCTATGGGAATTTAAACAATCTTATGACTATTCTTATTTTCTACTCTTTCATACATAAAAAATTATAAGCATAAGGCAGATTTTTATGATTTATCTAATATATATCTCATTAACTTTTCTAGGTAGGTTTTCTATTCCCATACTAAGGGTAGGAAAAACAAAGTTCAGAAAACTCATTCTGTCAATAAACAGCCCAAGTTTCTACTTTAGATATTTACTTCGTTATCATTGTAATGCATCAAGAAACCAGAAGTGTTTTGCACAGTAACAAAAGAGATTATAAAATATTGTTATCATAGAAAAAAATTAATAGATATTTGTAAAAATCAAACACAATATAGGAAAGAAATAAAAACAAAAGCATTCCAATTAAAATGAATAGGAAGACAAGTTTGGAGAATTCAAATAAAATTCACACAGAAATGTTAGGATCACTTTTAGTCTCTGATCATATTTGGTGGCCTAGAAGAAATACACTGGGAAAGCAAAATGACTGCACTCATGTGTCTAATGTAGATGCTTATTCAAATTAATATTGTATTTCAATGTCAGAATTTCAGTCTTACCTAAAAGAGATGTCAAAATTACTGCTGAGTGAAAATAGCAGAGGTATCAGTTTAGTGGAAATGAATCAGTATAGATTATGGTGAATCCAATCTCAATTTAAATTAAAATATATGTCAACATATCTTGTAAATGTTTTATGTACCGATTCCATGTTCACAGTTCCTTTAACAGTAGTGAGACAGCTTTGACTTCATCTGATGATATTGTTAGACAATTCATAACTATGTAACTTCCTGGCCAGTTTAGATGAAATTAGAAAAAATTAGAAACAATCACTTAAATGCTTCTTTGAGATTCTAGAAGAGGAACTGTGTAAATTAGAACAGCCAGTTCAGCACACATTTTAGTCTCTAAATTTATACTTCTGGTACCACTTTAATGATCTGTAATAGTTACAAATCAGACAGACTTTCGGAGACTTCTCAAAGTGACCTATTCCAAGAAAAGCAGATAATTTATTCAGAGATTTTTCTGCCACTGTTCAAGAAATCCATGGAGATTTTTATAGTTTTCTCCATTTAGCTTGGCATTTTCTGGTTAGTTAGTCATGTATACCTGGTTAGTTCCACCTTGCTGATTAATTAATGGGAAAAATGAAAGCCATTAACTTTTTCTTTTTTTTTTTAACTCTAGGGGTTAATTTTTTTACAAGATCAAAGTGTTCTTCAAGTTGCAATTTTATTGTTGTATCATCTGATTATCTAACCCAACAGGCTCAAATATCCAGCCATATAAAATGGCTCAGTAACTAAGGGAAACATAGTGTATATTTGAACATGATTCCCTATTCATCTCAGTCAACTGCTGGTAATTGCAGCTGCACTGGAAATGTCTTCATCCTGGGGCTATGAAATTTGAACACCTAGCTCCCTGTAATTGATTTCCATCAGTTCCAAACACCACCATCATTCATTCTGTGTATATTTACTGAGGACTCTGTTCCAGGTACTGTTTTAGCTTCATGGGATACATTAAAGTACAAATCAAGAAAGATTCTCTATCCTCATTTGAGTGTGTGTGGGGGCAGGAGGGGGGAAGACAGTTAACATATAAAATGAATAAACAAATTATATGTTATTTTGAAAGTGTTAAATCATAGGAAGAATAAAGAAAATGTAGAGCAAGTTAGGGGATATTGAGTGAAAGTTGGAGAGCCTGAATTATTAGAGTGGTGGGGGTTGGCTTTTGGTGTAGGAGAGATTTGATGGATGTCTTGAAGTAAGTGCCTGAACTATCAATATTGCTTCAACAAACCAAGGACCCTTTTTTTCATGATAAAAACAAGAAAATCATTGCTAGCTAAGTACAAGCTATTCAAAATAAATAATTACATGAAATGAGGCAACATAATTCTCATTACATTTGAAATGCAAATTATACTGAATCACTTAACCAAGAGTTTCTTTCCAAGAAAAAGAGATTGGACCACATTTGCTTTGTTTTTAAATAATAACTTCATCAGATTATTTTTATAATAATTATTATTATCAGTCTATTCTATTTATTAAATATTTCTAATATATTCTAGCAAATGATAAAAATTAATGTTCTAGCAGAGAAGAAGTCTGCTAATATATCATAAAAGGAACTGACATGGGGCCCCCGCACCTTCAAAGATAACATATTAAAGACTGACAAAAAGCAAGGAGGTTTGAGGTAAAGCCAAATAACTCAAGTATATATGTACATTTGCTTTGTGGAGCTAATGTAATAATACATTCTGTAACCTGAACCTGATTCTTTGTTGCAATATAACAACAGCAACAATAGTTTATAGTTACTGAAGACTTATTATCTACCACACATTTTTCACATTCCAGAGCCTTATATCTTACTTTAATTATTCCTCCCAACAGGACTACAAAGTATTTCACATCCCCATTTTACAGATGAGGGAGTTAAGAAACAGAAGGCAAGAGGCTCAGTGGTAATGTTCACTTTTGAACACATTCATATTGACTTCAGACCCTGAGCTCTTAACTATGTGACATTGGCTCTTGCAGGAAGTTTTAACAAGCACTACTCCAACATGAATAAAATACAAAGCAATGCATTTAGATGGTGGGGGGGAGTATTAGGATGTTGATTAATATTCATCTAAAAGTAAGAAAGATATTGACCTAAGATTATTATTCGGTAGAGATGAACGCCCATGCTCCACTAGGCTGAATCTCAGACAGCCTCTTATCTCAGACCATATGCACAGTGTCCTTGGGGAGAAATGGGTGTGTCAATGGTGAACAGGCTGACAGTAGTGTCTTGCTGTTTTCTTCAGTTCCATTCTCTTGCTACATAGTGGAGTTTATGAAACAATATAAAGGCATTTACAGATTTTTGCTCTGTTTTTACTAAATTAACCTTCACAGATAAAATTAATATTTGAAAACTCTTCCTATAAAGAGACTGCCTATTAAACATAATACTGATAACTCAAACAGAAATGAGCAGCAGGAAATAAAATGGGCACAGGAACATTTCTCCCATTTCCTTAGTGCATGCACTGTCAGTCAAGTCATACTACCGATTTCAAACAATGATGTCTAATCTGACCTAGTCAGTCACATTCCTTTAGGTCAAGCCATTATAATTTTTGTTAGCACCAACAAAGGGCTATGCTTTTAATAAGTGGAATAAAATATTTAAAATAGTGTTTATTTCATTTGCTTGTTTCCGTTTTGCATATTTTATAAAGCATATACATTATTACAGGGATACAAGTATATAATTTATAAAACTAAATATTCATGTATTAAGAATTCATTCTCAAAATATTTTCTGGTAGTTGTAAGGACACAGATCTAGATCATCAAAACAATTACCATTACAAATGGAAATGGATTTTTATTTTAAAAGTAACACCAATTTACTTCTGCAATTTACATACAAATTAATAGGAATTAATATAACTTTGAAATAATGTCCCTAAATGTCTAAATGAATCTCACTGTTTTAAGATTAGTTATAACTCTGATTTTTTTCTGTTCTTTTATAAAAGGTTATATTTGAAACATATATGCGCATTTATGCAAGAATATATTTAATTCATTTTCAGGTGATTTTAATTCAATTAAAGTATGTAATATTGACTCTTCATTGATGCACCTTCTACACTAGTACTTTCCTTTAACTTCATTATTCTTTCTGTCAATGGGCTCTGGTTATTCTCAGATGCTTAGGCTTAAAGCTTTCTCTATTTCCTCTCTATTTCTTGACATATAAGTGAATTGACAAATCCTACATTTTCTTTTTCTATAAGGTGCTCTGATTTGTCTTTTCCTTTCTATTCATTGCTACCACCATCTAAGCTCTTAGAGTCCAAGTAGATATTATTTTAATAACTTCTTTTGTGCTGGTTTCCCCTGTGTCATACCCAAACCCTCCATAACAGCCATGATTGATCTGTTCACAATGCCAGATTATTCTAAACATTAAAGATTTTTTATTTTTATTTTTTAATTTAAATTTTATTTTATTTATTTTATATTTTTTAATTTTTTTAAAATTTATTTATTTGTCAGAGAGAGGGGGAGAGAGAGAGAGCGAGCACAGGCAGAGAGAGTGGCAGGCAGAGGCAGAGGGAGAAGCAGGCTCCCTGCCGAGCAAGGAGCCCGATGTGGGACTCGATCCCAGGACGCTGGGATCATGACCTAAGCCGAAGGCAGCTGCTTAACCAACTGAGCCACCCAGGCGTCCCTAAATTTTATTTTTCTTAAAGAAAATCATTATGAAGTAAATCCATCTGCATGAATCATAGAACTCTCTGCCCCACCTGTTTTTTAGCACCCTTTGGTCCACTCATTCTGTCTGTTGACCCATAAAAGACAATAATGCCAAGCTCCTTTTGAACTTTTACTGCACTTTGCTGATAAAATACTCAGGACACTTTTTCTGCATATTATTATAATTACTCAGATACATGTTTACCTTCATATTGGTTACCCTCGAGGATGGAGACTGTATTTTACACATTCTTTAAAAATCTCTAGTAGCTTTTAGCATATTTGCCTGCTCATAAGTACTCAAAATTAATTTTTGATGAGTAAAAGTACTCTAAAATAAAACAATATTTTCCTGGTTTTTTAGAATTGACTTTAACATGTTTCAGTCCCTTCGAGGCCCTAATATTCTCTACTTGTGATCGATCAGTGTATTTGAGAAAATGTCAGCTAATAGAAAGTTACTATATATGTAGAAGCCACTTAGACACATCCCCAAAGAGGTTGAAGAAATCTGACAGTATGTCATGTTATGGGAAAATGTGAAAATGAAGTATATTTTTACAGCCAGATTGTAGGATGTTATTTAGCATAACCTGATTTTCTCCAAAAGCAGAAAAGAGAAGAGAAATAAAATTTCTTAAAAAAATTATAGTAAATAGTTCATCTTTGCATATTTTCTCTCTCACATTTCCCAGAATTGTTTTTTTCTTTTTTAACACTAAGTCAAATAATTACACTTTCTTCAAAATCTGTTTAATTGTTTACTTACTGAAATGTTCCCTGATCAACATTACCTTTCCACTGTTTTCCTTAATTTGTATTCATTAAGCATTTGCAGCAACTCGCTCCTCTCATACCATTCTACACTGGCTTTTATACAGTTTTATTGTGTTTGTTCAAAAGAAAATTACTTATTTTAGATGTAGGAATAATTAATTTATTTATTTTGATTCCTGCTAAGATTATGGAGTGGTTTCAAATATATACTAAATACTCTACCTATACAACTTTTATGGACTGGGAATAAGAATATGATTTTTAACAGGTAGAACACTATATCAAAAAAGTCAGCACATTCTTTCTGAGATTGTACCAAGGTATTTTAACAGATTAGCACGGATTACTGGACCAAATAGCAGGGTCAAATATGGCTTTCAAAAATGGGATAGATGTAGGATCATATTTTAAACAATTTATTTAAGATTTGCCAGTAGACAGTGACCATACAAGATAAGGAATATAGTTGACCACTTATGAAACATGAATAAAAACAGAATTACTAATCTTTAAATCCTGAATTGAGGTGGTATAACCAAAATTAGGGGATCAATGTCTTTAAGGGGTTCACTTTAAGGACAAGGTTTTTGGTTTGTTTGTTTTGTTTTATTTTAGACAGAGGGGAGAAGGGGGGGAAGTAGGGACAGAGGGAGAGGGGAGAGAGAGAGAGAAAATCTTAAGCAGACTTCAGTCCCAGTGTGGAGCCCAACAGGGGCTTGATCTCATAACCCTGAGATCATGACCTGAGCCAAAATCAAGAGTCAGATGCTTAACTGATGGAGCCACCCAGGAACCCCCAGATGCAACTTTAAATAGTTACAGAACTACTTAGCAGAAGAGTTTATGCTTGCACAGGTTTCAAGATTAATACAAACATATACAGACAGTTGCCTTCATCACTTGGTTTTGAAAACAGAAACACAAATATAGTTTTTTAAATTATCTTAAATTTCTCTGTCAAAAAGATGTGAAGAACACATTTTTTTTTTCAACAAAAACAGTATAAAAAGCAGCAGAATATGTGTCCTTTGGAAGGTATCATACCAAGTTGGAATTAATTCTGAGATAGCTACTTTCTCTGTCTTAGTCTTCTATTTACTCACCACCACATCTAAAACTGGTCTCATTTAGAACAGAAACAATAATGTTAAGGTTAGAGGGCAAAGAAACATCCAAATAAGTTTGTTATTTATTTTATTCCTAGCAGATAATTAAAAACTCATGAAGAAATTCTTCATGTTACTAATTCATGTTATTGTCAAAATAAATGAGTCCTAAACTTTTTAAATTGGGTCCAGTTTAGTAGTGCACACCTATGTTCCTAATTCAAACACTTCTAGAATCCTAACATATAAATAAAAGTAATGAGCAAAAGGAATACAAAAAATAACTCAGCTAAAATTACAAAAAAAAGTGGATACCTTGCAGTGTGAGTCTTATTTCTCTATTTGATTTCTAGTAAATTCAATTTCTATAATTTCTATTTGAAATTCCAAGCACTCACTATCTATATAGCATTGGTTATTTAAATGCTATTTAAATAATACTAAATATTATTTAATACTATTTCATTTATGTGAGTTTTAACTCCTTCCTTGGAACATTAAATTCTGGAATTGAAGTGGGTATTTTCTTTAACTATACATAGCTCAGCTAAAATAGCCCCAGTTCAGCTATCAGTCAGTAGACTGCCACCCATACTACAATAGCTGAAGGATTCCTGTAGAAACTATGAGGAACAACAGATTTGAAATCATAAAATTTAGATTTTAGAGCCTGACCAAGCTACACCACTTTCTTTTCCACTTTATTTCTCTGTGAAATAAAAATAAAAGCACCTAGAATTATTTTGAAGCTTAAGTGAAATACTATATGATGGCCTTTTGAAAATTATGAAATGCTCAAAAGACATTCATGGCACAGTAGGATAATCTGTTTCTCAAATTAAAAATATTTTGAAACAAGTTTCATTTTTTAATTTTCTTCTTTTTCAAATCTTGATTTTCCCCTCTGTGCATTGGGCAAAAGCCAAAGTGAAAAAATTGTCAAAGAGAAATTTTTAAAACCAATTTTACTCTCTCTGTTAACTGGATATTTTTGGTTTGAGGCTAATCTATACTAATATTTATAGGATAAATCCCAAGTATACAATTGACCATCTTTGATTTTATTTAAACACATTTAGTAAAAACATAAAATAGTGTTTAGAGAAATTATAATTTTTTTAAAATACAGTATTTTAAGCTCCTTAAAGAAATGTTTCCTATGTTGTCTCCTTCCAACCTCATTTTACTCTTGTCCATATTGCAGTGCTATGTACATAAAGATGCTCAGTAAAAACTGATCTGACTTTTTGTATTGAATTCATTTACCAAATAAATTTTATTCCAAGCACAAGCCATGAAAGAAAAATTTAGTAAGTATATTTTAATTAAAATTTAAACCTTTACTCTACCTTAAGCACTGTTAAGAAAATGAAGAAACAAGCCTGACTGAGAGAAAATATTTATAAAACACATATCTGATAAAGGACTTGCATCCAAATACACAAAAAATGTTTAAAACTCAGTAATAAGAAAACAGGCAATCCAATTAAAAAGTGGGCAAAAGATTGGAACAGATAACTCACCAAAGAGGATAAACAGATGGAAATAGCAAATCAAAAGATGCTCAACATCATATGTCATTAAGGAATTGCAAATTTAAACAATGAGATACCACTACAGATCTATTAGAATTCCCAAAGCCAAAACAATAACAACACCAAATGCTGAAGACTATGTGGAAAAACAGGAATTCAAATTCATTTCTGATGGGAATGCAAAACAGTACAGTCACTCTGGGAGCCTGTTTAGTGGCTTCTTATGGAAGTAAAAATACTTGTACCATAGCATTCAGGAAATGTACTCTTTGGTATCTACTCTAATGAGTTGAAAACTTATGCCTACATAAAAACCTGAGCATGAATTTTATAGCAGCTTTATTGATAATTGCCAAAACTTGGAAGTAACCAAGATGCTTTTTAATAAGTCAATGAATAAACCATTGTATATCCAGATGATAGAATATATTAAACAACAAAAATTCAGCTGAATAAATTTAAAGATCAAATTTGCTTTATTCAATAATTTATGAATTGGGCACCATCCCATCTAGCAACAGAAAGAGCTCCATTAAGTGGTAAAAAAAAAAAAAAAAAAAGCAAAGGTTTTTAAGGGTGGAAAGGGGGTAATAAAAGGCAATTATGAGCAAAAGGATGCAAAGTTTTAGGCAAGGTTGCCCTCCTATGGGAAACAAAAGGGGGTCTATCAAGAAGATTACCTCAGGAGTGCTGACCACGTAATTCCAGTTTGGCTGGTTAAAAGTTACATTCCTGGGAGACATTCAAGCTGCAGTTAGGTTAGGTATTAAGTCTTGGTTTGCTGACATGATGTATAGCACAAGTGACTCCATTTGGGGCCTGCTGTCTCTTTTTTAATAAATAGTACTCGGCATCAAAAACAAATGAGCTATCAAGTCACACACACACACACACACACACACTCACACTCACAAAACCCATAGAGGAATCTTAAGGGAGAGAAGCCAATGCAAAGAGCTGTGTACTGTGTAAGTCCAACTAAATAACATCCTAAAAGAACAAAACTATAGCAACAGTAAAAAGATTAGTGGTTGCCAGAAGGAGGGGGAAAGAATGAATAAGTGGAGAGTATGGAATTTTTAGGGCAGCGAAACTATTCTACATAAAATTGTAATGGTGGTTATATGGCATTCTATTTTTCTCAAAACCCATAGACTTTACCACCAAAGGAGCAAACACCACTATCAACAATGGACTTCAGTTAATAATAATGTGTCTGTATTTATTCATCAGTTGTAACAAATGGGGGATCTGTGGATATGGACAAGCAGGGTTATATGGTAACTCTATGCTTCCTAATTTTTCCTGTAAACCTGAAACTGCTCTGAAAAAAGAGTATGAATCTCAAAGCAAGAGGAGCCCAAGGAGATAACCAATTAGATGTAATGTGGTTTCTTGGTGAGATCCGGAATAAAAAAGAAAATTAGGGGAAAACTAAGAAAAATGTGAATATAGTATGGACTTTAGTTAATGACAGTGTATCAGTACTGGTTCATTAATTGTGACAAATGTATCACAGTAACATAAGATACTATGGTACTGGTATGTGGAAACTCTGCACCATCTGCAAATTTTCTGTAAATTTAAAAATACTCTAAATGAGAAAATGTTACTTAAATATTTATCATATGCTCTACAGTAGGAACAATGCTAGAAATATAAAAAGGTACAGAGATTTTACACATAAAGCTATTGAAGGTATATGTTTAAATGCCAGTATAGGGGTACCTTGTGGCTCAGTTGGTTAGGTGTTTGACTTCAGCTCAGGTGGTGATCTCAGGGTCCTGGATCCAACCCTGCGTCATCATCGTCGTTGTCAGACTCTTCTCCCACTGCCTTTCCCTCTACTCGTGTTCTCTCTGTCTCTCTCAAAAAAATAAATAAAATCTTAAGAATAAATAAATATTAATAAGTTATTAAAAATTTAAACTTTAAGGAGCAATATACAAGACTAAATGATTCATGTGTGGAATGTCTATGTCATCAGGGCAAAATGAAAATATTTTGGATTTTAATGTAACCACACTACTTGTTAAATGCAAATGTTCCATTTAATTGTTATGTTCAAATGTCTTGGTTCCGTTTATATTAAAATTTACATAAGTAGCAAGTTGTTCATGATATCTGCTGTGACAGAACTATATATCATTTAGGTTCACCTTTCTCCTGTGGTTAGAGATATGCGTTGCCTGCAAATGCAAGTAACAGCTGACATCCCCACGAATTTCACTTTAGCACCAAGTTTCCTCTGAATATACATATTCTTTTTACCTCACACTAGGTCAATGTATTCCCTAAAATATTGAGTTTCCTTTGCTTCACTTTCTGTGATAAAATAGTTGAGATTGGTTTTTCTTGGCTCAATTAATATGGCATGTGTTCTCTGGACTCCGTAACTCATTGGTCATGCGAAAGACAAATCTTGCTCCTGCAGCCGTATTGATCCACATGGCCCTTTTGGTTAGGAGTAAAGCCTCTTTAATTACTTTGGCTGACTTTCATTTTTTTACAAAGTCTTAGGCACATTAGCTATCATGCTGTAGTGTTCTCATTTGTCTTAAATTTAGATGCGCCTTGGTCTCCTGAGATTGATTGACTGTCTATATTCTTGGGAAACCACCGCCTACCCCAGCCTACACTGGCTCTGTTTAACTTAGAAATCTGAAAGATCTATCTCTCATCTTATCCCAGGGCTTGATAACCTCTTCCTTTTCCTTCACCAGAGGTGTTTTGACCTTTAATTAAAAGGAAAATTTGTTGTCTTCCTTTCAGAAGACAGCAAATAATGAACTCATTAAAATGAGGTTAGTGTTCAGGCCTTAGAGCAATAAGAGTTGAAGTCTCATTAGCTGCTAACAATGCAGAACACAGCACATAAATAAACCTAATATGGCACAGCCAAATGCCTCTGTGCATTAAATTTGAGCAGAATCAAATGTTTACCGTCAATGATGTCTAGGGCATGAAGTTTTAATGCACTTAATAAAGGAAAGCAAATTGCTTCCTATTAGCCATGAAATGTTACCACAGAAAATGCCCCCAAAAATGTTTTATGTAAATGTGAGATATGTTAGTAATTAACAAAGAAATGTAGAAAAATATCTGCCTTGCTTAATAGATGCAGCAATTAGGAAGAATAAAGATGACAAAATCTCTAGAGGTAATTCTAGAGATTAGTGTAAAATAATGCAGAATGTTAGAGTAAGATATGTTTAAGAGACTTTATCTCATATCTCACTTTATCTCATATCCCAAGGTGAGAGATATTTGCAATGTCAAACCAAACTGAGTTAATAAAATGAAACTTCCCTGTAGTTGATTAAATATCTTCTGGGAAGGAGATTCCTTAAGAAAATATTTTAAAGAGCTACTATATTTCATTTACAGAAGCAGGAAGACTTTGTTTCAACAAATTCTAATGCTTTGTCAGTTATTTTATAATACTAAATGATCCATAGTTAGTGAAATAATAATTAGGAGTTTTATTTCAACCTTCAGTGAATGGGCTAAAAGCATAAATTCTTTATAACATCTAATATCTGCACCACAATGTTTACATAAAAAGATTGGTAATGATATGCTCTTCACTCCCTATGTTTCATATTCCTTCAGTAGGGTTAGATAGTTGTTTCACTGTTACATTTCCTTCACATTTAACATGTATATAATAGAGTTCCAAAATTAAGAATTGTTAGAGCATGGGGTGCCTGGATGGCTCAGTCGTTAAGCATCTGCCTTCGGCTCAGGTCATGATCCCAGGATCCTGGGATCGAACCCTGCATAGGGCTCCCTGCTCAGCAGGAAGCCTGCTTCTTCCTCTCCCATTCCCCCTGCTTGGGTTCCCTCTCTTGTTGTGTCTCTCCCTGTCAAATAAATAAACATGCGTCTCTCTCTGTCAGATGAGTAAATAAAATCTTTTTTACAAATTTAAAAAAATAGAAATTGTTAGAGCAGCATTTTTACCCAATAATTTGTTCCATAATTTTTTCCCCTGTAAATTATTTGAAAAAACTTACCGTCATTCCACACTTCTTGAGCTCTTATGAAAACCCAGGAAGAAAAAATATTGTTTGGGCCAAAAATTTTAGTGGATCAGGGACACCTACTTTATATAGGTGAAGCCTACTTACTCTGAGAGTTAAATGATACTGGGTAAATGATACTCTGGGAATTTTGAGGAGGTACTTCACTTTTGGAGAATAACTGCTAATTTTCAATGTTCATCTAATAGCCCAAATCTTAACAAATCCACGAGTCATTAAACTCCGCATCCAATTCTTTCACAACTTGCATTCAATTCATCATTTGATAGAGTCCCAGAACCTTTATCTTCAAGCTACAATCCAAACCTGACCATTTTCCTCCTATTTCACCATCCACTCCAAGATACTCCTTTCTCAATTAGGGTAGTTTTTCTCTCTCTTCTAAATGCTTCCTTCCCTCTTCCATCTTTGTATTCCCGTTACTTGGCCAACTCTTCATGCATTGGCCTAAGATTCAAAGTATGATGAGCACTGTATCTCTGCTTAAAACTCTCCAGTGGCTTGCCAGTACGCTCTTCTTATTGTACCATTATATTATTTGTTTATTGTATGTTTTACCCATGAGAAGATATACTTCTAGAGAAAGTACTTTGGTTTGCTCAAAGCTAAGCTGATTCTTTAATACATAGAATAGCTGGAATATATTGGCTACTAAAATATTTTTTTGAATGAGTAAATAAAGTAACATATTTCATTTATTTGAGAATCTTAAAATTAAAGCAAAATTATTAAAAATACATGAAATGTGTGTAAGGGCAGTCACAGAACTCTAAAGGATAAGATTTACATAGAAAATATTTTGAATATTGCCTTCTTTCACTGGGAAATGACAGCTGTGCTGGAAAATGTTACCATTAATACATTTTTGTTTTGTTGTTCTCCTTCATGAGTATCTCACTAGTTTCCCTCATCTACAGGAAAGAAGAGTTGGTAGACTATCAGATGATGTCAAACCTGTTTTGTTATGAATGTGAATTATAATTAGGCTTTAAATAGAATTGAGCTTGAAGAGGTGACAACTAAATCTCACAAGAGCTTTTTTTTATTTTTGAAACCCTTAAGTCTTTGTCAGAGGGATAGATTTGTTAGAAAATGATTTGCCTACTAAGTACAGGAAAAGCCCACCTTAAAATACTACCTATACCATAAGCTGTAATATATTTTGGTAATGATTTCTATAACCAGATCAAGGTTCTGTATATATAATGACAGAAGTCTTCATATTTACAATAAAACCTAAAAATTGATGTATCTCTACCTTCTTAGCTGTGTAATGAGAAGATTCTATTGCACCTGAGCTTAAAAAACAAATAAGTTTTGATGCTTAAAAAATATATATATACATTAACTCATGATTTGATATTTAGACTTTGGAAATGATTTTTATGATACACATTTAAATATATGTATCTGAATGTGTGTTTGCAAAATGTTCAACTATGTATCATATGAAAAATTTTCAAGTGTTTATAAAATTGATCATGAAATTGTAAAAAAAGGCAGATTGGTTCAGATATAGTAAGATAGCATGAAAATTAAACACAAACATTTTCACATGCAGGCTACAAATATGTATACATAACATATTTATATAATTTTATTTATATAAATATATTTATTTATATATATAATTTTAAAATGTGCACAATATATTAGCAGAGCCTAGGGCCTGGGAGACTACTTGGGAGGTAGAAGTGGCTCAGTAAATGCTTGCTGGAGTTTAGTTCCTTATGGCGAAAAGGTTTTGATGTTTACTTACAGTGAATTTAGTAACTACAAGTAGTTGTGTTTATTTGCAACTATAGTTTTTCTCATTTTGCCTTTTAAATAAACTCATATTTGTTAAATACTGACTTTATTCTGTTACAATGTTTAAATGAAAACCCAGCAGTCATTATATTTTCAATTCTATCATCAGTAATACGTTTGTTTTTTTTCCAAGTCGTCAAGGGGGTGTTCTTGATTTTTTGACACTCCTATCCTTTTATCCAAATATGTCAATATTCTAATACAAAGATACTTTTAAAGTCTAAGCAGTTAAGTTACTACGCACATGTTAATAGAGTAAACCCTGATAATAATGATTTTGCTATTAGGTATAGCCTGTTTGTTCATCTATTAACCCAAAAATGTATTTAAAAACTCATATCCTTTTTATTCAGAAAGAAGACTGATATATTCATTGTGGAACACAAAACATATATTTATCAGCATGCCACATATCCTACATGTGTTATGCAATGTATCAGTACCCAACAAAGTCAAGGACTTAAATTTGTTCAAATCAATTGTAGCATATCAGTTGAATCATTACTGCACACAACTATTTTCACCATTTTTAACCTTTCTTATTTACTATTGCTTGCTCTGCCCTGATGGTAACTGTAGTTTCACAGAATTCAATCTATGAATATAGCAAAGTTTTCATTCTTTTAAATTATTATCAGAAAGACAGTAAAGTTATTTTACAGTAAAGTTAAAATGTATGGTTTATAATTTCAAGCCTGGTCTAAATGAAATTAAAAGTTTGGCCACTGAAAAGGTCATAGAGACTTTAACCTTTATATTTAGGGTAAAGAGAAATTATGACTGAAACCACATAGAAGAAGGGAAGAAGTATACCTCTCCTAAGAAAAAGTAGATAAAAACTTACAGACATCCTCAGGTACTCTCAGTAATGTATCCCTTGTTTTTGTGAGACAGGAATGATGGAAATTGACAATTTTCTTTTCTTTTTAATATTGAATGAAGTGGCGGTAGACATAAAATTTGAAATTAAAGTCCTGAATACCTGCCATCTACAGAATTCCCCTTCTATGGTTTCAGAACATTTTTAGGAGAATTATTATAGGACCAACTGGCTGCCAAAGCTATGCCAAGAATCTCTGAAGTCTGTCTTCAAGACTAAAAATCTGACATGGAGTTTAGGTGTTTCCAAGGTGCACTGACAACAGAAAGGGAAGTTGTATAAAACTGGAAATAGAAAGTAAACTTTTTTGCACTCAAGAAACATTGTGGAATTGTTACAACACAATATTTAATCAAATAATTATATAATAAAGCTACTAAGTGGATATCCCAGCAATGAAGAGATTCCTAACTAGTATGTGAGCAGGAAGTATTTCTAGAGATGAAATTAGAAAAGTCCATTACAACATCACCCAGCAATCACCGAGTACCTGTGTTGCATGAGTATTGCTGTAAGCCCACTCTGGACTCATACTGAGTGAAAAGAGAGGGTAAGGAATGAGAAATGAAGACTATAGCCATGAGCAAAGGCAGAAGCAGGAGTCCTAAGAAACAATGTCAATATTTGAACTTGATAAAGGAGATAGCTGCTTTATGAAGGAGACCTTCATTTTATTAAGACTTAAAAAATAAAATGAGAATTGAGAGATTTTTTCAATCCTTTAAGTAAAAAGTATTTTTGTTAATGAAGCAACTTAAGAGTTGTCTTTAATAATTTCTCAATAAGAATAAGATGTTCCAAGAAGTAACATTGTATTTATCAAAAGTGTAATTGTTATTTCTAATTTTTTTCACAATTTTGTAATATTAAAAAACTGATCTGAAGTTCTTTAGGGATATCCTATAGAAATGGAAAATACTTCTTTCTTAAAGAAAAATACTTCTTTCTTTAGATCACTTAGAAAGAATTAAGTCATTACATGTTTAAATGCACACAGAGGGGTGCATGGGTGGCTCAGTGGGTTAAAGCCTCTGCCTTTTGCTCAGGTCATGATTCCAGGGCCCTGGGATCGAGAAGCGCATCAGGCTCAGGGGGTTAAAGCCTCTGCTTTTGGCTCAGGTCATGATCCCAGGATCCTGGGATCTCTCTGCTAAGCAGAGAGCCTGCTTCCTCCTCTCTCTCTGCCTGCCTCTCTGCCTACTTGTGGTCTCTGCCTGTCAAATAAATAAATAAAATCTTTAAAAAATAAAAAATAAATAAAAATAAATAAATGCACACAGAGAATCACATTTTATATAAAATCACAACTATTCTATCCTGCAACTTGCATTGGACACCGAGGAGGAAACTATACTATGAATCCAGGAAATACTTCTACTTCCAAGGGATTAGCCATCCACTTAATATTTTTCCCTAAAACAGTATGTATCAGATTTGGGCAAATGGAAGTGTGTGCTGCTAGCTAATAGTTCAGAGAAAAAGCTAAGCTAAAGTAAATCATATATAAATTTTTTCCTGCTAAAGAGCTCAGTACGTTAGTGTGAATTAAGAACCTCCCAAGAGGGGTATAATATAGTGTTACCCAAACATTTTGAACATGGAATGATTTTTCATAGAATTGTTAAATTTCACAGACCTAGTGAAACATGGATCATGGTTTGGAAAATACTCCTCTGTAATCGGGAACCCTGTTTCCCTGGTTATCCCCTCATTAGGTAAAATAATCCATACCCACACTCCCATACTCCAGAGACCCCAAGGCAACTCTGAAGAGGGTGATTTTGTCTGTGTTCTGGAGCCACCACAGCAGTACACTTTACTTCCATCAAGCTGGCTCCCCAGCATAGGAGTCAGGATCCTGCAGATTGATTCAGGTTACATTTTAAAGTTTCAACTTAACACACAGAGAATTCAAACCAAGTCAGTGCAGACCTTAAGTGAAAATCCCTGGAAATATGTTTAATCATCAACTACTTTCTGCCCACCCTCCACCCAATGAAGGTTTGACTTTGTTATTTTGCTTGCATTGTACGTACACGTGTACATTTCTCCCGGCTATCCCATTCCTGACTATTCCTGAAGCCATCTCTTAGTCATGAGTTTACAATGACCAGTTTCATGCCATATCCCCAAAGAAGTCCTAATATAAGGTAGTTCTATCTCAATATTACTCTACCACCTACTTAAATTCTTTAGCTTAGGGAAAACAGTCATTAAAAGCATAAAAGGCTTTAAAGAAAACCATGAATAAACCATGAACTCTGAAGTTAAATTTTTATCTTTTTATAACTCAAAAAATTTGTAGGCCATGATAGAGACTTGGAGCAAAGCCTACAGGAAAAGTAAATTAAATAATATAATTAAAGACCAAGCTTGAAGGAAAAAAACTTTTAAAGGATAATGCCAGTGGTTCAAATAATAAATGTATAAACTTATCTATTAAGTATAATTTATACATAATGTGGGGTGCCTAGGTGGCTCAGGTGGCTAAGCAACTACCTTCGGCCCTGGTCATGATCCCAGGGTCCTGGGGTAGAGCCCCGCATTGGGCTCCTTGTTCTGGGAGAGAATGCTTCTTCTGCCTCTCTCCCGCCTCCCAACTCATGCTCTCTCTCTCTCCCCCTCTCAAATAAATAAATAAAATAATTTTAAAAAGTTTATACATAAATGTATAAAACTATTTGTACAAATGTATAAATTATCTGAAGGGCCTTATAGTTCATATTTGATTCAAACATATTTAATTCAAAATTCCAGTGAATTAGGTAGAACATGGAAATCATCAAAACAGAACAGAAACCACTCATTGTTTGAGATGATCTACATGGACTGAAAATGAGAGTACAGTTGAAGAGAATTTGGGACTTTTAAGAACTGGGCAGTATTTTACCTTGTTTAAGAAAATTTTCTGATCCCAGGGAGAATACCAGATTGCTAACCAGAAAGCAGAAGTCGAAGTTCATCTCACATACTTTCAGAATGAACTGAAATAAGAATGGTTTAGAATTCTGTGAACATGAAGCTGCCCAGGAAACTTTGAAGTAAGAAACTTTAGGACACAAGAAAATTGCATTCACACCCCGGAAGGAATCAAAGTCACATGGACTGTTTTGCTGATGCAATAAAATAAAATTTACAACACTGTAAATGCATTTCAAATTTAATGATTTATATAACCTTCATTGTGTTCTTTGATAATCAAGCAGAAAATGCAAACTCTTCACATACGTGACACGAGTTAATATTATTTTACAAGGTCAAACCAACTTTCAAATTGTCTCTTCTCTTTGCCAGTATCTTTAATTAACATCAATGTTTAACCTTCCAGTATGCAAAAATCACTCCTTATGCCATGAGACTATTCCCATTACCAATACATACATTCCTTACGCAGTGAGTTCCTAAAGCTTGCTCTCCAATTATGGATAACAAAGGTTTAAAAGCAATGATGCTCTAAAACTTTAAGCTCCGTCTTTCCTGTTAGGAGTGTTGTAGGTTTCAACAACACACCTGCCTGTTGTGAGTAAGTTTAGTGTAGCAGTGCCAGTATTGATTTTTCCCTCAAAACCTTTCCCAACTCTTCCCCCATCTCATTGAATGTCAGAAATCTGAAGCACTTCACTTCCCACATCAGTCCATCAACAATTACACTCCCGTCTGTCCGTCCATCTTTACTTCCTTCCATTCCCAGTACTCCCAGTAGAAGCCATGCCTTTATTTTGTGCTTATTGGAACTACTGGAAAAGCCTCCTCAATGACATTCCGGTTTTTGCTCCAGTTTCCCTGCAATACCTTCTCAGCAAGTAGCCAAAGGAATCAATTTAGAATGTAAAAATCCTGTCTTACGTGAGATGAAGCAGAGTGTGGTGTGTTAAGATACCAGGGTTTTTCCTGACGTTGGGCCTTGTTCTTACTGCCCTGTTTGCCCAGAGCACATTCCTCCAGAGTCAAGTTGGGAATGACTAGCCTCGTATTTTTCAATGCTCAACTAAATTGCCACTTTTTCAGAAAGGCTGCACAGAGCACGTTGCCCATCCTGTTGAAATGCAGGGACTCTGTGTTAGTTTTAATAATAGCATATAATATAACACTATTTCTGCACCACTAATTACAATTTGCAATTAAATAATTATGATTGATTTTCCATGTGTATCATCTGTGCGCCTAAACAGAACCTAAGTTCCACAAGAGCAAGTTTATTGGTTTTGTTTGTCAGACATTTTCCAACTTCAACTCCATAAACTTATGTAGCTTATTTAGTTTCTCTGTGCCTTATAGTCCTCATTTGTAAAGCAGAGTTGATTAGGAGATCACAGGGAGATTTAAAGAGATAATTCAAACTGAGTGTTTTTCAGAGTACCTAACACATAGTAAAGGTTCGATTATTATTAGCATTCTTTCCTGTGTCCTTAGTACCTAGAAGAGTGCCTGAAACATAGCAGGTGTTCAGTTAATATTGTTTCAATGGATGGATGAATTAATAATGGCACAAGGAGGAAGAGAGCCCAGTGGGTAAGTCTCAGATCCCTGGTTTCCTGGAGACTTAGGTGAGATTGGGAGATGGGAGTGCAACACTTAAGTGATGGGTGGAAAGATGAGAGGGCAATTGCTTTGAAATGCAGTGGTGTGTTTCTACTCGGCAAGTTGTTCTTCAAATTGAGTATGATTTCAGCAGAAGGATTCCCAAACCTTTCTCCCCACAAAAGGCCCCCAGATTTCTTCAGTATTATTACTACACACATTCATTCATTCTTCCTTAATTAACTCATTCATTCCACAATCATAGACAAACTTCAATGTAAAATACTGTGGAAGACTTTGTGTATTTGTGTGAAAAATTTTTTTCAATGTGTAAATTATATCAGACAGTTTCCTCTTTGAGTGGCAGTAAGACTTTATTTTTATAAAGAGAGGAAGAGGGAAGCCTGGTGTCTCAGTTGGTTAAGTGTCTACCTTTAGCTCAGGTCATGATCCCAGGTTCCTGGGTTCGAATACCGTACTCTGCTCCCTTTCAGCGGGGAGCCTGTTTCTCCCTCTGCCTGCAGCTCCCCCTGCTTGTGTGTGCTCTCTCTCTCTCTCTAACAAATAAATAAAATCCTTAGAAAAGAGAGAGAGAGAATAGGTTTCTGAAGGAGTGTGGATTGCTTCTAAGGGGAAGGAGATGAACAAGAAGGGAGGCAGATACTACCAAAAGCAAACTTCAAAAGCTTCATACTTTCACCCTGAATCAGCCCTATCCATCCTCATTTGTACATCGATAAATAGTGTGTCCAAAAGTTCATGGAATCCTGAGTCATTTCATCCTGGGTGGCTACACAAACTTACTATAGTGGGACTTGAAGCTATTAAGGTTGGACCAAGTGTTAAAGCAAACATATTCAATTTTGGCCTCTCCTTGTGTTATCTAGGTAGGCCATTTAAACTTTCCATGAAGCAATTTTATCCACTTGGACAATAAGTATAAAGATAACCTCTTCTGGTTCCTACCTTGAGATTAAATAAGATACTGTTTTTATGAGTTACTGTATATATTTTTAAAAAACTGTACAAAACAGTTAAAAGAACAAAAACTGGGGTGCCTAGGCGGCTCAGTAGGTTGGGCCTCTGCCTTCAGCTCAGGTCATGATCTTGGGGTCCTGGAATTGAGGCCCACATCAGACTCCCTGCTCGATGAGGGGCCTGCTTCCCCCTTTCTCTCTGACTGCCTCTCTGCCTACTTGAGATCTCTGTCTGTCAAACAAATAAAATATAAAAAAAAAAGAACTAAAACTATCACACTTATGTATTTGATTTGAAATTTTGAAAGTATAAGGCTATATCAATATATGTAGATGGTCATGCCTTCAAATTACGTATATTTAGGGAAAGGGTCAGTCTTATATTAAACTACCTAAATATCAGAGTGGATTAAGACTTACACAACATACTTTGAAATTAGTCTAAATAATGCACTAACTTATTATTTCCATAAGTTCCTTGATGGTTTTAATCTTCAATTTGAAGCTACAAGAATAATTCAGCAGCACATATACTAAAAGCAGTTTCCTAGGTTCCATTTTTTATAATCTAATTCAGAATTCCCAGAGCATGGGTCTGGAAAAAGTTATCTTATAAACATTCTGGCAATTCATTTCTTATGGGTAACTTGGAAACAATTGCTTTTGACCATTTTTAGAACCGACTGGGGTCTATGATAAAATACAGAGGCCTGGACCTTATCATTTAACACTAAATCAATAACTCTTCAAGTGGGTCTCTAGAATCCACAATATTAGCAGTCTCTTTTAAAAAATTTTATGAAAAATAAAGCTTGAGAACTATTTCTTTAACATTTTGCAATAGGGTAAGTTGGACTTGCTTTATTAAATACTAAGGAACTCATTATGAGAACATTAAATGAATGTAAGCAATATTTATTAAAAGAATGAATTATTGGTTTTTCTTGTTATATATATTTACTCTCTTTAATATCTAATCAGGTAGCTTAGTAAGTTCTTCTAAATAATGCAAGGGAAAACTTCAAAGCTGTTTATATTTTTTATGATGTGAACTATTAAAGAAATAACTGAGGCTTATTGTCCAAACATTAAATATATTTCATTTTACATTTATGTTTAAAAGTTAGTCAAACTTCCTCACAAAACATTCAGATAAAAAAATCACATCTATAGCTACATGCTATTTCCTAAGTTTGACAATTTGATTTTTATCTCTGAGACATATTACTTTTACTTTATAAACAGGTTTTTCTAAAGTAACTTTTTCATTATATTTCATTTATTCATAATTTTGTATTTGTATTTTTTCTTGCCTAACATTTCTTCTGTATTTTTTCCTATATTTCTATTCTTTATTTTTTCTACATTTCTTTTTTGATTTTGGTGGTTTAACACTTTTTTTCTTTCACCCTTATTTCTGATTTTTATTTTTAAAATTAGACCTCTTTTGTTACTCATTATTATTTGTGCCTTTCTTCTTTTATCATTGAAAGACCATGGAAATTTTCCTTCCCTGAATTTTGGAAATCAAAGTACATTTTTTATGCTGAAGTAGATAGGATTGGAGGCTTTTAGGATTTGCTTTTTTAATCCATTTATTTTGTTTTGTTTTTACTTATAGCAATTGTCATTTTTACTCCCACATTAATCAAGATCACATGTTGGGAGAATATGACTAGAGAACTCTCTTTCTTTCAACAATGGAAGAGTCTGTCAAATTCTTCATAGAGTTAATTAGCACCGGTGGAAAAATATTCATCTGTCCTCACTTTTGTGAGATTGTCTTGCCAGGCAATCTATAATATAAGATTATAAAACATCCATGATATAAATGTGCTGGTGAAATGTAGCATCCTATTCATAGTGTTCTGATATCATTTAATGATATAGTCCATGAACCATGTTTATTATTTTACCATCAGTAATATATTACTAATATAAATAAATGAAATTAACTCTATTGAATGCCTTTCACATATACAAAAAATATATCTGGCAATATAGAATATATAAAAATAAGTAGGGTTTGATTGACCTAGAGGCACTTATAAACTAGGGGAGCAGCAGGACACTATCTAGGCAAAGGGAACAGAGAAAGGAAAGGTGTGGAGAAATGTAGGCATTGGGGATAGACCAGAGGACAAGGTGATTTGGGGGAAATAGGAACACTTGTAGTTTAATTGAAAATGAGGAGGCACCAAGAATACCTAGTTGGCTGGGAGAAAATGACCTATTGAGTGCTCATTAACAGCATTTATTGAGTTCCTACTGTGTGCCAGGCACTTAGCTATGCACTTTGTATGCCTTATGCAATGTAATCCTCAAAATAATAGTGTGAAACAGATGTCAAGCATTATACCATTTACATATAAAGGAAAGGATTAGAGAAGTGAAATGACCGACAAGGCTGTCCTTAATTGAAAGGTCTGCCTGACCCCAAGGGTTAAATGCATTTACTGCCTTCGGGGTGTTGGCATGATTGCAGAATGTAAGGCAGAGCAGAGGAAGGTAAAACTTAAAGGTGGGAACAGGTTATCAGACCACAATGTTTTAAAGCCCAAGAAAAAGACAATGAGAGAGTTCTAAAGTGGTGGCAAGTTGATTGAAGGAAAAACAGATTGTTTGATATTTGATTGTCCCTAAGAAAACATCAAAAGTGTGAGCCCACACCCTCAGTATAAATTAAAATCCTTTACTGTGTCTCTCACAGCATGCCCTAGATTTCTTTTTTAGAACTTATCATGAGTTGTAATTACACATTTGTTTGACTATTTAAAATCTCTCTCTCTTTCTACCCATTGAGGTCCTAGGTTAAAGGGACTATGCTTGTTACACCCAACACTCTATGCAACTACAATACATATTTAGGAAATTTAAGAATGGATAGCGGAGATATAAATGCAGAATAATGACTTCAAGAACTCAGAGCTAGAGACTTGGAGGGGGGTTGGAGTGATAAGGAATACAGGGGAAGGGAGAAATGTTTTTAACGAACTCTTTCAAGATACGGAGCCCCAAGGATTGTGCATTAAATAAAATGAGAAACCCAGGGGGGAAAAAAACGAAGATAAAAGGATGTGTGATATTTTCTATTCAAAGCTGTATTCCACCAGAGTTACCAATATGCCCAGCTAGTCCAATAGACTTTATTTTTAACTCCAACCTCTTTTTAACATTGAGTTTGTTCTTCTTGAGAACTTTAAAAATACATTTTATACAACTGAGTTAAACTAATTGGTCTATTTTTTTCTTTTTTCTATTTAATTCATAATATTTGAATAAGATTGGCCAAGATTACACTCAAATAACTAAATGTAAACTTGGATATCCACTGATTATATAGTTACCAACCTCCTAGCTATTCTCTTTTCTTTTATCTAATTAAACTAATTTGTAAGAGTTCTCTTAATTCTGGGGGAGTAAATAGTTCCACAAATTTTTAAAGCAAATGCATAGCCACTCTGACTAATATTCAAAAAATTGTCTTAATTTCTGACTCTTTATTCACCTTAACATATGGTTAGCAGTAAGCAAAAATAGTTTGAAATGAGTTTCTCATTTTCATCAGAACAAAGTAAGTAAGTCCCCTTTAAATATCTATTTAAAATATCTAAATATCTATTTAAAAACAGGAAAAGCCTTCTCAGTCAATAAGTAAACCAAAAAGCCCAAGGATCTGAGAGTTCTGAATTATGCTACATAAGAATAATTGCAATTGAAGGATTGGCAGAAATTTGCTGGACTAAGTCTGATTCAAAGATTACTGTCTGTGGGTTCTTATCCTGTTGACAAATAAGAAATTAATGTAAAATTAGATGCATCATAAAAAAAATTCTAAATACAGAAAATACGGACATTTTGCCACAGTTGGAAATTTTTTCTTTATGGAATTGTTTATCTATTCCCTATCTGTGCTTGACTTGTTCATGTCTCAACATTTGCAATCAACACCCTTTAAACTATACATTTGTCTTTAGTTTGTGTAGTAAAAACCCAAGCCTTAAATTCAATGATTATGCCTTTAAAAATGATAGGGGAGATAGCACAGTTAAATAAATACTAAACTGCAACTCAAACAAATGTTACCTTCCTATTCCTTACCAACAAATGCAAGACTTGCTACATCCAACAACTCTGAAAAATTTCCCCTGAGGAAAAAAAAGTGTAGTAATCTGAAATCAAGAAATGTCTCACATGGAAATGAAAAATGATTTCAGTGCTATGTGGTTAGAGAATTGCCTCTCAGCAACTTACAATGTGCTTTGGACTTAACTGCTTCGTAATTTGGTGAACTTCAATAAAAATAACAATAGTGATTATAATACCCAAAATACGAATAGCAAATAACAGTACCCATCAAAAACCCAAAAAGCAAGAAAGCCCATATTATTTTGTTTCATTCATGCACACACATTTGAACAAGAGGCATCCCAAAGCTTCATATTTATTTTTCTAAAATCATGTTAATTTCTTATTTATTTCAGGCATTACTAGAGACTCAAAATTTACTGCGCACTCAGGTTGCAAATTTTACCTTCAACCTTGGATTTTCAGGGAAGTTTTACCACACAGGTAAGAAGGAGCTTTGTGTTCTCAGGCAGCTACATATAAATAGGAGAGAGGATTTTAAATGTTTCATAGGTAGGAGAAATAGTATATCCTGACTGATTATGGGGAAAACGTGGGTGCATTATATGAGTAGCCAAATCCAAAATCAATGAGCTTGTTTACTTTGGCAAATACTGTTAGAATCAAGGGCAAAAGAGGAAAAGAATTTATTTTTTCAACTCAGTAAAAGAAACCATGTTCATCGTTCTGTGACTATGCATCTTGTCTCTCAGCATAGTCCAAGCAGAAAGCATAGTGATTGTGATGATGATGATGAAAATGATGATGATGATGATGGCAATGACACTCCAATAATAATAATAGTGGGCAATGTTTTTAAAACGTCAGATAATCAAAGTGACTGCCATTTTGGTATACATTATTTTCCTTTGGAAAACATCTGGTGATCAGAGAGCAATTTTATAACCTCAAGGAAAATTAATAATAGAGGGTCATCTTGCTTAATTTCCCTTGCAGGATTTTTCCCTAAAAATATTAGAACAATTTGGCCCAACATGCATTAAAACGATCGTAATAAGGTTTATATTTCTTTCCATCTCTACCCAGCCACAGTTGCATTTCTTTTTTCTTCTTTTCTTTTTTTTTCTTTTCAGTGTTCCAGAATTCATTGTTTATGCACCACACCCAGTGCTCCATACAATACTTGCCCTCCATAATACCCACCACCAGGCTCACCCAACCTCCCACCCCCCCTCCCCTCCCCTCCCCTCCGCTCCCCTCCAAAACCCTCAGTCTGTTTCTCAGAGTTCACAGTCTCTCATGGTTCATCTCCCCACAGTTGCATCTCTGTTCAGTATCAGCTTCTCAACAAATTCCTAAAATTTGATCAGCATTCATGCACTACTCTCTATTCTTATATTTCTCACCTCTTTATCCATCTTCACCTCCCGAATATGACTTTTATATTCTGAGTACCAACATTCTAATGTCTGGCACCCATATGGAGAAAACTATGTGCATAGAAGTGACTATCTTATAATAATGACAAAAATAACACAAAATGGTGTGTTAGAGCTGTATTAGGGCAATACTTACTATCTGCTCCTATTTCTGCAGTTGTGGTATAAGCCAAATACTTTATGACTTTGCACTGTTATTACTTCATAGTATCTTAGTGAAAACATTCCCTGGTATTCTCTGTGCATGCATGCATGTTATTGACATTTAAAATATCCCATGCAAAGGTAGTCTTTAATTATCATAAATGCAGCTCATTTACCCAAAGAAGCTTTTTAATGTTTAACCAAGAAGGCTCAGCATGTTTTATTAGAATATTGAAGCAGTGATATCTTATTGGCTTTTCTTTAATGCCTTTTCCCTCCTGCTTTGAAACATGTAAATCTGTTTAAAGTAATAGAAAGAAAATTAGTATTTAGACCATTTGATAAATCAAATGATTGCATATTTTAAAAGGACATGTTGCAGAAAGAGATTTGGGTCATCGTATCTGCACAAGCAAAGTAATTCCAGATTACAATTTTGAAAATAGACATGGTTTTGTAAATCTTCTTCAAAAGCCCCCTCAAGAAATGAATTCAGGCCTAAGAAGCCCTGATTCTGAAGTTATAATGCAGATGACTCTAAAAGCTATATCTACTCATGCAGAGGAAAAATTATGGGATTATTTAGAGTTCACACACAAACAATACTATTTGGTCTTAAATAGCTATATAGTGCAAGTAAAGCCATTCTTTTGTTTGAAATATCTCTGGATAACTGCCTCAGCTCTTTTATTTGCTTTTCATATTCAGAACCATTAAAGCCGCCGGACATTCACAGAGTTAATGCTGATGCAGGTCATGACACTTCTCATTGCTTCTTTATGATCCTGAACATGTATACAGTACAAATCCAGTAGGAAATGAACAACACAATAGTTAATATCACAGGGGTGGTTGTTGGAGGAAGATACAAAAAAAGTCATTTTAATTATATCTTTTAAGAAGACCTTATTGACTCTTTTGACTCATGTCTATGTCAGTACGAGGCTAACAAAAATAACAAAAGAAAAACTCCATTCTGTTACGCTGTGTTGATAGTACACTTTAGAGATCAAGCAATATATACACATCTGTAAATGCCAGAAGTTTACTTTCTTTCACATAAGGATGACACTTTCACTGACTTGCTACTTTATGTGTAGAATCCTTGAAAGGCATCCAAACTGTAGTTCAAAGGTGTAATCATATTGTATTGAGTACTTACTAATTTACTCAGAGATACCAAGGTTTCTTCTAGAGTGGAATTAACATTGGTGATGCCCACTACAGGGAGGCCATACCTCTATCTTATCTAGTCACATTCTTATATGCAGGCTTAAGTATATGGAGCAAAGTTTGCAAATCAGGGAAGTGCTCTCCTTATACTTGCACTCCGCTGTGATGTGTAACTATTAGAAGATGGCCGGGGCACCTGGGTGGCTCAGTGGTTTAAGCCGCTGCCTTCGGTTCAGGTCATGATCTCAGGGTCCTGGGATCGAGTCCCACATTGGGGGGGGGGGTCTCTGCTCAGCAGGGAGCCTGCTTCCCTCTCTCTCTCTCTCTCTCTCTCTGCCTGCCTCTCTGTCTACTGTGATCTCTCTCTGTCAAATAAATAAATAAAATCTTAAAAAAAAAAAAAAAAAGAAGAAGATAGCCTTGTCACAATGCCTGTCTCAGCTCTCTCCCAGGATATTCTGATTTCCCAATGCATGAGGATGCTGATTGATGAGCCTCATTGTTTTGAAGACATTTAATCACATATGCCCAGCGTAATAACAATAGATTCTTCATTTCTTAGACTGCTCCACTCACTTGTATTATCCATGTATTCTTTCCTGTTCAGTTTCTTTGGCCTTCACATGGTAAAAACAATCTCACCCAAAAGGACATATCCCTAAGCTTTCCCTAGCAGTCAGCCCCTCACAGGTGACAAATTGAAAGAGGGAAGACATACTGTTGATTAAAAGGAAAAAATAAAAGTGTGGAGTTTGAATAAAATGTTTTGGTATGAAAATACGTAAAGCTTGATTGGAATTGCACAATGAAAACTCAGAGAATGAATACATTACACATGAAGATGTCTTCTGTTTCAAATATTTTTTGTAGGACATAATTTCTAGTGACAATCATTGCCACTCTTTGTAATTAATAATAAATCGAATATGACTCAATTACTTCATGGATATTTGCAAATTGTATTAATAATGTTTTTATGACAGTTCATTTGACAAAAATATATGCCCTTTATATAAAACTGTAAACTTTAAAACATGAAATTTTTTAAAAAGGTATTATATTCATTCACCTCTCTTTGATTTTTATTTTCAATTTTCTGTATAGATTACTAGTTCAGAGTAGGTATTAGAAACAGACTGCTTTGCTCAAATCCAGACTGACATTTACTAGGCTTGTGAACATAAACAGGTTACTTAAACTTTCTGTGCCTCAGTTTCTGCATCTCTAGATGGAAATCATATCTCCCTCATCTAGAATAACGGATAGCATGTTCTAAGTGCTATGTGTTTATTATTACTATTTTAAAAAGTACTTTTGTATAAGATCAAATTTTATGAAAAAAATAAACTGAATAATGGACATCACTCTAATTTCTAATTTTGAAATTATAGGTTACATCCATACACATGTTTATATTTTTATTTATTTGCCTTTAAAGAGAGTTTAAAGAGCATTTGCAATGCAGTGTGGGGAACACAATCAACTGAAATAACACTGCTCTTACATACAGAAGTAACATTCTTACAAACACCTATATAAGTCATTCAGTGAAACATATGTCTAACAAACATAGGTATACAATGAAAAGATAAACCCTACTTATTTATTGATACAAGTAACATTCTTAGAAATATATTTGCCATGTGTCTTCTTGAAGGTTTTACATGCATTGCAATGTACTGAACATATTTTCTCAAGTTTATTTTTAAAATTTTTAATTGAGGTGTCATTAACAAATGTATGATATTAGTTTCAGGTGTACAACATAGTGATTTGAAAACCATATTCAGGAGCACCTGGGTGGCTCAGTTGGTTAAGTGTCCCTCTTTTGATTTCCACTCAGGTCATGATCTCAGGGTTGTGGGATCGAACCTTGTGTTAGGCTCCATATTCAGCATGGAGTCTGCTTGTCCCTCTCCCTCTGCTCCTGTCCCCTGCTTGTGCTCACTCTCTTTCAAGTAAATAAAATCTTTTTAAAAATCAGGAAAAAAAGTCGTATGCATTACAATATGCTCACCATGATAAATGTAGTTTCCATCTGTCTCCAAAGATGTCACAATGTTATTAACTATATTCCCTATGCCATACTTTTCATCCCAGTGATTTATTTATTTTATAACTGGGAGATTATACCTCTAATCCCCTTCACCCTGTTTCACCCATATCCCACTCCCCTCCCCTTTTGCAATCAGTAGTTTGTCCTCTCTGTACATGAGTTTGTTTCTCCTTTGTGTTATTATTGTTGATCTTGTTGTTTGTTTTGTTTTTTTAGATTTCACGTATAAGTGGAATCATAGGATATTTGTCTTTCTCTGACTTATTTCATTTAACATGATACCTATCTATATTGTCCCCAAAGGTAAGATTTCATTCTTTTTTATACCTGAGTAGTATTCCATTGTGTATATATACCAAATCTTCTTTATCCACTCATCTATGGATGGACACTTGGGTTGCTTCCTTATCTTGGCTCTTGTAAATAAGGCTGTAGTAAACATAGGAGTTCATGTATCTTTTTCCGATTAGTGTTTTTTTTTGTTTGTTTGTTTTTCCCCCTTGGGTAAATACCCAGAAGTGGAATTGTTGGATTGGATGGTAGCTCTATTTCTAGTTTTTTGAGGAAACTTCAAACTGTGTTCTCTAGTAGCTGCACCAGTTTACATTCCTGCCAAAAGTACACAAACGTTCTCTTTACTCTACATCCTCACCAACACTTCCTATTTTTTTTTATATTTTTGATACTGGCCATTCTGACTAGTGTTAGGTGATATGTCATTGTGGTTTTGACTTGCATTTTTTTCCTGATGATTAGTGATCTGAGTATCTTCTCACATGTCTTTCAGCCACCTGTGTGTCTTCTTTGCAAAAATGTCTATTCAGTACCTCTGGCCCATTTTAATTGGATTATTTGTGGATTTTTTTCTTTTTGGTGTCGAGTTGTGTGAATTCTTTTTTTTTTTTTTTTAATTTCTTTTCAGCATAACAGCATTCATAGTTTTCGCACCACACCCAGTGCTCCATGCAATGCATGCCCTACATAATATCCACTACCTGGCTCCCCCAACCTCCCATCCTCCGCCCCTTCAAAACCCTCAGGTTGTTTTTCAGAGTCCATAGTCTCTCATGGTTCATCTCCCCCTCCAATTTCCCTCAACTCCCTTCTCCTCTCCATCTCCCCATGTCCTCCGTGTTATTTGTTATGCTCCGCAAATAAGTGAAACCATATGATAATTGACTCTCTCTGCTTGACTTATTTCACTCAGCATAATCT